>JBBPRH010000217.1:0-37478 GCA_038092915.1 Boletus pseudopeckii
CGGCTCCTCGTTACAACCACGATGACAAGGTTGCTCTTGATCCGATATCCGATGATGTTCAACGTGCTATTCAGCAAGCGTTTGAAGACGCTGATGAGCATGACTGCCTTCGTCCGGATACCACGGTAACAGCGAGGAGCCAGAATCATCGTCCACAGATACCAAGGGGAAGGCGAAGCAAGCCGATACGAAGAGGAACGAAAAGCAGAAAGCAAAGACATACTCATTCAAGTGGTGCACTTTCCCCGTGGAGCCTATCAACGAAGATGGACTCGTCTCGTTCCTCAACAAGATCACTGACCATGCCTTCGCTTTCGCAAAGCCCAAGCTCACTGAAGCGCACCCGGAGTTGCGTCATCGGTTCGCGGTTCCCAAGGACAAGAGACATGCTATGGCGCTATCGTACGAACCAGACGGAGAAGACATGCGACCCGACTTCGTTTTGTTGCCCCGGGACGCATTCATCGATAACTTCAAGACTGTCGACCCGAGATATATCAACTTTACCGCTTCGCGCTTGGTGGGCGAGGCGAAGAACAAGGACCTGGCTGCAGGCCTCGAGCAGGTGCAGCGGTACGCGCGGGGCTTGAAACGCGCACAACCGTGGGTGCATTATGTACTCGCGATGACGATCACAAAGGACAAGGCGGTATTCTTGCGTGGAGAGGGTAGCGGCACGGAACGCCTGGAGCTGATACTCGCGGATGGTCGTGGCTGCATCGAATTCATCCGGATTCTGCTTGGTCTCGCACTGGCGGACGAGGTCGACTTGGGCCACAATCCAGACGTCGAACTCAAGGGCGAATCATGCATGTGCGGGGTCAACACCCCGTCGACCGTACCAACTACCTCTTGTGCGACAAGGGCAACTGATGTGGATTCAGTTGCAATGTCGTCTTGCGACGTCTCTTCCACAAAGGAATTTCCCGGCTCGGCTACATCCAAGACACGTTCCATCACTTCTCGCGTCCGCAATACGTCGGCTGCATCCCAGGTGCTTCCAATCTCTTCTCGTACCCCGAGTTCCAAGGCACTTCCCGTGTCTTCCCGCACCCGCAGCGCTTCGGCTGCAGTCAAGACTCACAACTCTTCGCGCACTTACGAAGGTTCAGCTTCTCTCCTCCAGCGAGCAATTACCGCATCTTCGACATCTTCGAAGAGAGTTCACTCCGAGATGGTGGAAAGTAATCAAGAAGAGCGACGAATAAAGAAACGGAAGATTGTCAAAACGGCAGTCGAGAAAGAGGAACGTATGGTGTTTTACCCCGTACGCGTGTACGGTCACACATGCCTTGGAATCCTGTTTACGTCCAGCTCGATTCGTGGACGTGGAACGACCGTATTCTGTGTGCTTGATCTCGATGACGCCGAAACGAGGCTGGCTTTGAAGATGTTCTGGCAAGATCTTGAGCGGGTAGCGGACCAAGATGCGGTTATGACAAGATTGGCGGAACACGACCCGCATCCTAATGTGATCGTGCCACTCAAGTATGTGGTCTCGCCTGAGCTAGGAAAGGTTCACTGACATGTTCTCAGGACATTTAACGCACATAGGAAGGGAAAGACATGCACGACCCTCGGCGGGATTAGAGGTTTTCTTGACGCAGAGATTGACTACTTGCACGTCGAAAATCGGATGCTCAGGATTTCCATGTCCGAGTTGAAGCGGCCAGTGAAATACTTCTGGGGTTTGCATGACTTTGTGCGAGGGTTGCGCGGCGCATTATTGGGTATGTACTGGTTTCGCACATGTGATGATTCAGCTTACATGCTGACACACTGGCATGATAGGGCACGAATTCCTTACGAGGATCGGTATTCTACACCGCGACATCAGCGAGAACAACATCGTTCTTGGCGTTTATCCATGGGAAGAGAGAGGATATTTGATCGACTTCGACATGGCCATCTTGCAGGATGCCGAGGACCCTACACCCGTTTCGAATTCATCAACCGAATCCGATGATGACTCTTTTGAAGTTTCCGAGCAGAGCTCTCCCAAGCCTGTCACACCGGATGAGAAGAAGCACGTCAAAGGGCTGCGAACGGTGAGTGTATTCGTTAATGTCGTATTATCTTCCCCTGATGTAATCGCAAGGGTACATTTCCTTATATTTCTTTCAATGTCCTGTTGGGCGAAAGACACACACATTTCGATGATGTGGAGTCGTTCCTTTATGTGCTTTTCTTGTTCTTTTTCTCCTACGCAGGACCCCTTCCCAAATCGCAGCTGGAGGACGCTCACGAAAGGGGATTTGTTCAACCTATCGGATCTGGGCGCCTGTCTCATATCCGGAATTGGCCTAGAAAGCTTGCTGATTGGGCAGATGGAGATCCACAAGTTATAGCCCACTCGAAGTTTTATCATATCTGCAATCCTCACGGTGCAGCGGATCTGGTTCAGAGCGCCGAAATTAAGGATTGTCTACGAAACAACTGGCCAGAAGCTTTGCACCGTCCTATTCGCTCTCTATTACAGTCAACGTTCAAAGCGTTCAGGAAGACCATGAAAGGAGGCGCAAACCCAGGAGGACGCACAGAACTTTCGCATGCTCGGTTTATCAACATACTAGACAAGTGGTTGATAACTTACTCGGCACTTGAACAAGAATATTCAAATTGCCCAGACTTCAAGGCCTATGCCAGGTTGGTTTAGATTTGTCTCTTGTGGATCGCGTCGTCTGCTCACCGGATCTTCATTCATTCTTTGTAGGAAAACAAAATAGAACGGTCGTGTGGACACGTAGGGTAGTATGACTATCCGTTGCATTAGTGCCAATGGTCACGTTGACGGACATCATCATCTCCGTCTCCGTCGATCGATCCCCTTTGAGGGAAAGCCCTCCGCGAGGCAGTGGGTCGTACCGGTGTCATCTCGTTCCGCCCACGCGAACGATTGATCACGCTGAGGGCCTCGAACTTTTGGATCGTTTACAAGTCGAATGTAATATCTTAACGACTTGCGTGATTTGAGCGCGAGCGTCGTAACGAGGTGCTGCATCCCTTGGCGTTTCTCATTCGAAGGTACTAGTGCTCGTGAATGTTACGTGCGATGGTCGAGATCTGCATTTCTTACCTTGATACGATGGCTAGTGGTTTTTACCGACCACGTTTGCGTGGATGTTGTTTCACAGTCCATCTTCGGCACTGGTCCGCATCCTTGCCAGTGTGTGTGCATGACTCACGCTTTCTCCTGCGAGTCCTTCGCGCTGTACACGCTCCGATTCACGTTCCCAGTGACGCTGTAAGCCACCCATCGTCGCGTCCCTTGCTATTTCGTCCCACTTGTCGACCCGTCTACTCATCTGTTTGACGTGATAGCTTGAACCAACAACTTGAAGACAGTTCGAAAGCATAGTCCATGATCGAGTCCGAGTCGAGAGCCAGCTCGAGGTCTACTCAGCTGAGCGACTCAACAAGAACGGGTGCACCTAAGCTATCTACATGCATAAGGGCAAAAGTTACATTACAAGGTGATAATTCAATTTAGTCCTATCCGACTGGATGCTATCTAATCGGTCCAAGATTCGCATCTGTCGCTCTATCAACTTGCGCTGCCGAGTGAGTGCATCAATTAACCTTCTTCGGTATTCGACGCCTGCCAATTCAAACGGCACATCAGACCCTCCCTCGTCTTCAGCTTCGAGGAGTTGGTCTGTGGGTGCCACAGGCGGGACAACGACGTCACGGAGGTCTCCAACTTGAAGTTCCTCCTCTTCGTGTTCCTCGCTGGATGATCGCCGAGAGGAAGGGCGATGTGGCACAGCAACATCAAGCAACCTAGGGTGGGCAGGTGGGATGTATATGTCCCGAAGGTCGGCGCCAACATCATCCAGTGGGCGGGGGGATGTTTCCCTGTGCGGTGCCTCGGGGATGTGGACATCCCACAGGTCACCAAGATCCCCTTCGTCTGGCGCAAATGTGGGTGAGCGCTAGATGCAGAGGATCAGGTCCGTTGCGACATAGACATACCTAGTAACATGTCATTCTCGGAATCAGATTGCTCCGCGCTTGCTGACGAAGGTCGCGGAGATACTATAAACGTCTCCGCTAACGTGCCAGTGGAATGAGCGCTAAGTTACCATCCCCATGAGATGACCTCGAGTCCTCGACGTACCTGCACTGGCAAACCTCACTTTGCGCGGTATGGAATGCATCAGATGGCGTTAGAAGGTGCGTTCAGGTGACGTGGGCGAGGACAAGGAAACCTCAAGCGTGTGAACTCGAGTCCACGGTGGCTACAGTAACGTAGATCATCTACCAGTGGCCCGGGGTCGCAAAAAAAAAAAAAAGAACTCACAATTTGTGTCATATTCATGTCGACTAAACATCAACAGAATACTTTCCAACAGGCTACAGGCGTACTACTAGTAGCATCTCTCCTGATCATGTCTCCGCAGGCCTTCTCGTTTGCTTCGATCGCTGCTAGCACGAAGGCAGTCTCGACCGTCGCCTGTGCCATAGGTGGAACGACTACCACCCTTCTACAGGAACTTGAAAAAACGTCCTGTTGCGGCGAATGGATCACGAGGGTTTCCTCTGGTTCTTCTATCGACTTGGAAGATGTAGGGAGTCTTTTGCTCAATTTGACTCTCGTCCAGTGTCGTGATTGAAACCATTCGAAGCAGACTCTGAGTAGGTTAGTTGGCTATATCGATTCACCGCTTTAGTTTCTACAGTTGCTGGTCACCCCGGTCCCCGGCGATCATCACTACAAGCGCGTACCCTCTCGGCAATGGCCTCCACACTGAAGAGAGGAAAAACCATTGGACAGGTTAAACCAGTGCGTTATTTCAGTTACATCATTGTTGATGTCCACAGCTCAATGAATATCACACACGTCACAGAAAATCTGAGCCTGCGGCAAGCGACTCGTCGCGTGCGAAGGCATGAAAGCACGGAGAGTCCATCGTCCATCTTCCCTCGCCACAACGGACGACAGTAACACCTGTGGGCAACAAAAGAAAATGTATCCACAACTCCATCGTTCGTCCACACCAGGAGATTGCGATATGGACAGTCCTTCAATATAAAAGATATTCTACCAAGGTCGGTGAAAAATCAAACATCAGTTCTACGTCCTCAGATTCGATATTCACGATTCCGATGAGCAGTTACCCGCCCGAGTTGATGGCCACCTTCAGGGGTAAGTTCCCCTCCTCTCCCTCGCCATTTCTCCTCGTTGACTCGTTGCTTGTGCCCTCGCCCCACAGCCTATGCCGCAAGCCTTGGACCTACACCACGACCGGAATACAAAATTTTACACCACGCGCACTCTTGGATCCAGGTTCCGCAAGGCTACCTCCCGATTAGGATCGCGCAATTCTACAGAGGTAATCGGTCCAGTGGCGAGAAGAAGCTGTACCACTGGGCCATCTTCATCCCCACGTCGACCAGGCGCGGGGTGGGCAACTTTTACGAGATCGGCGGTAGCCTGCAGGACGGGTACTTTACCCAGCACGTCGTCCACAATCGTCACACCAAGTGGGACAAGGATGAGAAGGGCACGCATCTGGTCGGGTATGTGGCGCCGAATTATCTGGAGGCTCTGGAGACGCGTTTGTCGCTGGTTCCGATCCAGCAAGGGAGGCCGGATTGGAACTGCCAGACTTGGGTGGTGGAGGCGTTGAAGGGGTTGAACCACGCGCAGATGTATGCGGTGCAAATGGACTACGGTAAATGGGTCGAGCAGATGGAGGTTTTGGAGGCTGCGTGGAATGTTGGGGATGCCTAGGTGGGCGTTTCTAGCGGTGTCGAGGGTGTATGGAGGGATGAGAATGTGTACGTATGAAATGGTGATTGACTTGGAACAGGCATTTGCATTTATTGTATGAACCATGCATCAATTGTATCGTCTGTTTTCACGTTCTAACATGGTCTTGGTATTTCTCTGACTCTCCTGGAAATCCCTTCGTGCAAGAGGCGCCATGTAGCTGGATTTATTTTCTTCTAGATCCACAGAGCGCTGGCATTCTCGCCATCTCTGCCGTTCCTTGCGGCATACCCATATGTAGTCTAGATTGCTTCCGACAATCAAGAATCCTCCGACATGGTCACCTCAGAAACATCGATATAGACGTTCTTGAATTCCACTTGATATCTGCAGTAAGGACCCTCTATATGAGGATCGAAACGAACAAGCCTGACGGGACTCTACGAGAAGGAAAACTTGAAGTCTTAGAACCGTGAGGGTTGCGCAAGCCCTAGTTAACTTCCGCAGAGACTCTTGCTGGTCTCAGACCTTGAATTTGGTGGGTTGAACCGTGGGTTGCATGATAGACTCAGATCACAGATGTAAAAATACACTACTCTTTCTTCACCACGGATGATTCACTGGTGATACTCGGCGAGGAAGCCTCGTCTCTCACACAGTACCCTTTGCATTCACCTGATCCTCCATCATCGTCATTTCCCACTTCATGTCCTCCGGCATCCACCCAAGCCGCTCGTGTGCACACTCCTCAAACAACCTGTCCGACGCCACCGCGTACTTGCGTAGCGTGTACTCGCCTTCAGCGTAACCCCGTGCACGTAGCGCAGCCCATGAGACGTTCCTCGCCAACACCGACCGGTCCCGGTTTGGGACGGTATCCAAGATGACAAAGTACGTCACCGGGAACGTCTTGTAGCGGAAAAACCACCCTTTGAGATCGCGCGATAGGATGGTCAGGTACCCCAGTAGATCATTCCTCCCTCCGTCCAACATGTGCATCTTCGCTCCGTGCGGCATCTGTATCCCCGTTCCGTACAGCACGTCCACTGCGGACCGGGGTACCTCCCACTTGCCACTTGTCGATGCGGGCACAAACGGAGAAGCCGGAGAAGGGGGAGCCTCAAAGTTGCGTCCACGCATCGCAGGCAGCGCCTCGTTGTTCAAGGGACCCGATCCAAACACCTCGACTTCGCGGCCAGGAGCAGTTTCGGAACGAATGACGACCTGGAATAGATCTGGCCGCGCACGAAGCTCGCGAAAAAACGCCTCGACGAACCCGTCCTTTTCGTTTCGCACCGCACCGAACATGTATGCTCGTGTCTCGATCTCCGCCCATACCATACAGCCCCGCTTTGTCGCTCTGCGGGGTGTTGGCACGGGCCCACACATCCTTGGGGGTTTAGGTGACGCCACCATGTCCGCAACGATGATGCCGGAGAGGGAGAGGTGATTGCGTGACAGGCTAGGATCATCAAAGTCGAGGTGAGATGGACTTTCGCAGAAGGTCGGGCTTGGAACGAGGCCGAGCGCTTCAAAAGAAAGGAATCCAATGACATCATCAAAGTTGTTGCACAGACGAACGAAGCGATTTTCTATATTGGCTGGTGGTGTGAGAATTTTGAGGAGGAGCTATTCATGAACAGGAGGTCAGAATTGTCGGAAGCAAGAAATGACCAGGAATTGATACATACCCACCAAGCTTCATTGGTCATACTCACTGTGTGCGAGCGATTAAAAACCCAGCCTCCAAGCAACGGAAACCGGCTCTCTGAAAAGACTCAGGCGTCATTGTTACTAAAATAAATTGTTCTCACTTACCTACACTACCTACGTTGGCAGCTGTACCGTGGCGCGATATAGCAAGAGCGTCCAAAACCGCATCTTTGAACCACTTTAGAGGAAACCCCAATGGTTCCGAGAACAGCTTCAAAAATCTTGCGAGATCCTCGATCGAGAAGTCATCGCTGAGAATGAGGTCTTTGAAAGAAACTCTTGCCAGTGATTTCATAAACAGACTTGGTTCATGGAAAATGATTCGTCGAGCAAATTGCTGATAGATGAAGAAATGCTTTTCCAACAGAGCCATGTCGGATTTTGTCTTTGGCTGAGGATCGTCTTTTCCACTGGCAAAGGCCTCGACGAATGATTCAAAGTCGATCAACAGATTGAAGACCATCATGATATGTTCCTTTCGGCTGTGTCAGGAAATCCACATCGGTTGTGAATTTGACGATGAGATTCTACGTAAAGCTTACACCCGTAGTGACATGTCGATCAAATCTTCATCTCCCACTGCAGCGGTAGGTGGGAGCGCGAGAGCTTTCTTCCTTGGAATCGGAAGGGTCGAATCACGGAAAGCATCTGGATTATGGACAGACTCCAGTACTTCCTCGGTGGTCTGCTTGGACTGCTTTTCCAAATCTACTTCAGCTGTCGATTGTGCTTCATTGTTCATAGTTGGTAAGCTGCCATTTTGTTGATATAGTTCATAGGCTCTTCTCTGAAGAGCATCTAGCACATCGACTGTTCTTATCATCTCTCTTTCAAGCAGCTTCAGGCGGCGCCTGTGGCCATCGTCCACTGAAAATGGATACAGCGCAACCATCGTCGAATGTCAGCAGAGTCACCGCACTGACTATCCGAACTCACCTTTCAGGAAAAACCGTTTCTGGTGGATATCCCGTCCTGCTTTCTCGACCCGAATTGCCTCGAGATATTTGCGCACCCAGCGTGATTTCTGGAGGGCCGCGTGCCAGTCTGTGCACCGGCCGATTTGCTCCTTGATCGGTAAGTCTGCGCCGCCCTTGACATCATCAACGATCTTCGAGGCCTCCTTATATTTCTTGTACAGGATGCGGTACTGTCCATGATGAACCTTGCAACGCCCCGGTTTGGGATAACCTTCGGTGGCCAGTTGACCACACCGTGTGATTTCGTCTTCCTCAAGGGTGAGACACGGAAGCGAGTAGGTGTCCGCGTGCGTGGAGGTAGCCTGAATGTCACTTGCGGTTTCCTTTGTAGCTCCTCTGGTTTTCGCATTTGTGTTTGCTTTGGATTTGTGCTTATTTCCTGGTCCAGGCATCTCTAGAACGTGGGGTGGAATCTGAAGACACTGCCAGTGTGAAGACAAGCGTTGGCGTAGCGCCCACTCCTTATCAGGAATCCATGTTGGGGCGTTTTGGTTATCCTATATGGGAATGAAGACTCGGACGTCGTGGTTAGTGAAGAAGTTCTTTGCTCGATCGGACGCACTCCGATGGGGAACAATTGATATCCCAAGCCTTCTAAATCAGAAGATGATCCCTGCGAGCAATGCTTACTGTCGAAAGTGGATTAGTTACAAAGGTGTAGTCACAGTTCAAGTGATCACGATTTGGACAGTTTGACGCGAAATTATGTGTGAGGACGAGTGTTACACGGACCAATTTCTGTCTACTACTGTAGTCGCGTCGTCGCGCGCACACTCTCAAGAATTCCTGGCTCCCCCAAAATCATATTCCTGTACTAAGCATACCTCACTCCTCGTGACGGCAAGTATTCGAGTCTCGAGCCATCATTCATAGTGGTCTGCTGAAGAGGCAATGTCGGATCAATCGATCATGGCTGGCTGGTCCTGAGCTTCTGAATCTCAGTCAAACTTCTTGCTTCACCTTTGCTACCTTCAATGTGATGGCACTCCCGAATCATCCCCGTACGCGCTCGAGAACCCGAGTGAACCCTCCTCCGAAACTGGGCCGGGAAGTCGAGATGTTTGTGTCACTTGGATCCTCGAACAACGAAGCCCCCACCGTCGCTGTCTCCTCCATCGCCTCGGATCACGCATCCAAACGGAAAGTCATGCGGTCCGCTGTAGACGTGTTATATGGACCGGACGGGGAAATGCAGTGGTATCGCACCTTCCTCGAGCGGAACCCCAAAGTTTGGTTCTCGTGCCACTAAACCTTCCCAGTGACGTACTCCGCCGCATCTTGGACACCGTCCCCGAACCGGAATTCGTCGGTGTTGGCGAAGGATTTAGCATGGGCGGCGAGAGGGCGAGTACACGTTGCGCAAGTATGCCATGGCCCATCGGACGAGCTGCTAGAATAGTGGACACAGGAACAGTTAGCGTGGATGTCAAAGGAGATGGTGTAGAGAATGCTGAGGATGGAAGATGTGATGCGTTCATACGGTATGTGGAGTCATGAAAGATGATTGAGGGTTGTATCGGCCATATAAGTTATATATGTACGTGGAACCTGTTTTCTGCTTTCTTGTTTTTGTCTCACTTCTGGTTCTTGATATGGTTGTGTGGTGTGTCTAATGCACTCTTGGGATGTGTCTTTGAGTGACTGTCGGGAGGTAGGTCAAGCTTCGATCTCACGAAATATGTATTCAAATATTCACGGCTTTGCAATGCAAGCGCGGGGACCTGAGGTTTCATACATTTCCGTCCCACACGAGTCCCGAAATAATCCATAGCAACTGCGAACAGAAACTAAAGCAGGGCAAAGCAAGCGAGCACACATTCGAAGAGAACTAGGCACCGATATGTATATATAAGATTCGTTGATCAAATGGTATAGACACCAGATTTTTCATCGTCTTGTTCAGTGCCAACGCTGCACGGGTATAATCCAAACGACCGAACTCGTCCTTCATATTGTCATAAAACATCGACGTGACCTTGTTCGTCTCACCATCGTCCACCGCCCACATCGTTCCGATCACAGAACGGAACCCGGCGAACTGCATTGCCGACGCGAGATGGATCACCTTGTCAGGACTCTCCTCATCTCCGACAGTCGTATGACAGGCGGAGAGATACGCAAACTCGGCGTTCTGGAGTTCACACCGAATGATGCGCTCGATCGTAAAGTGTCCGTCATGGAGAGCGAACGCGGACTCGAACGGCTGTCTCCGGTTGGGGAGACCATGACATGCAAGGTGCATCCATTCGTTCTTCATAAGCTCCTCGGTGACACGGGGGATGCAGGACTCTTGACCCTCGATGTGCGTGAATGTTGCGAGGCCATCGACGCGTTGACCAATGTTGGCCAGTTCGGCGCCGACCGAAACAAGTTCTTTCTCGCCCTTGGCTTGAGCTTGGCCAATGCCAACGAAGTGTTTCCCTTTTGATGCACAATGCCGGGGATCGTGCCGTCTAGCACGGATGAGGGCAGTGAGAGTTGGGGTATAAGATGAGATGTACAGATTAGCGAGATTCCGTTGGCCCTTCCTATATGGACCGGCGGCGTGGAGTGGAAGAAGAGAGAACTCGGCGGTGGGGCACCACCAGATACGTGATGGACATGGACGTATTGTCTGGAGGAAGTTCACGATGGGGGAGACAATTTCGTCCCAGAGTTCCCGCAACATGATGGCGAGATCTCTTGTCACGTCCATCGACTTTGCGCGCACGGTCAAGGTACCGAGCTTCGACGACAGTTCCTGGACACCTTCCTTTGCGATTGACAACGGGATGTGAAAGGGATCCTGGTCGACCAAGACAACGAGAGCATCACAGCTATACTTGCTCGCATTCACAATGATAACAGGGCCCTCGTGGGCTGCCTGTTGGAGATCGGAGAAGGGCGACGGGAGAAGGAAACGGGAGAGACCAGGCAACTCGCGGATTCTGGTAACAACTGTTTGCAATTCAATGTTGAGACGGCACACCCGATCATGCTGATCTGCGCCAGGTGAATCAAGGGCAGTCCGAATGAGTAAGGTCTGCTGTTTGAACTCGTCTGCCAACAGCTTTCCTGCGGGTCCAGACACAATAACATCATCAAGCGGGGGACGGAGGCGAGTGAGCTGGTTCCAAAAGACACCACGACCTTATTCTAGAAGCACGATTGCATCTCTAGGAGATTGGTTGCGAAGATAAGCTGAGAATGCGTCCACTGCAAGTGATGATGTGACATTCTTGAGGACAGTGTGATGTCGAGGTAAAGATGGTAGAGTGGCCAGATGTTGAATAAGTAAGCGAAGTGATGTTTCGTATGCTAAAAGTGTTGTGGAATGGTGGAAATATTCAGCTACATGGGTCCATGTTCTGGCAGCAGCCAGATCGGCAGACGACACTACTGGGGGTGTATGTGCCAGCTGAGCATAGTGACTAAATAGCTCCTCCTTATCCTTTAACTGACTCGACCTTGCGAATCGAGTATGCAGGTAGTATGCGAGGTTAGTCAATGAGAGCGATCGATCTGGGTGCCCCGGTGAACGAAGCTCCAGTGCGTTGCGGCTGAGAACGATGGCCTCATTGAGGTCATCCGCCAGTGCATCTTTGGCGAAGCAAATGGCATCATCAAGGTCCTCTATTACCCTGAGCTCCTTGTACCGATCATAGAGACAAACTGTGAGGTTGTCCATAGACTCTGACCGATCAGGGTGCCCTGGTGGACGAAGCACCAGTGCATCTCGGTCGAGGACAATGGCCTCATTGAGGTCCCCTATCGCCCCAAGCCGGTTGTACCGATAGGAGAGACGAGCAGCAAGGTTGTTCAAAAATGATGAACGATCTGGGTGCCCCGGTGGGCGAAGCGCCAGTGCATCTCGGCCGAGGACAATGGACTCATTAAGGTCCTCCATCGCCCCGAGCTGCTTGTACCGAGTGGAGAGACAAATTGCGAGGTTGTCCAAAGACCTTGACTGATCTAAGTGCCCCGGTGGGCGAAGCGTCATTGCGTCTCGGCTGAGGACGATGGCCTCGTTGAGGTCCTCCGTCGCCCCGTGCTGGTTGTACCGAGTAGTGAGATAAATTACGAGGTTGTCCAGAGACGTTGGCCTATCTGGGTGCCCTGATTGGTGGAGCGCCAGTGTGTCTCGAGCGAGGACAATGGTCTCGCTGAGGTCCTCTATCGCCTCGAGCTGGTTGTACCGAGTGAACAGACAAAGTGCAAGGTTGCCCAAATAGTTCCCCAGCGGGTGGATCACCATTGCGTCTCGAGCGAGGACAATGGCCTCATTGAGGTCCTCCATGCCCCCGAGCTGCTTGCACCGAGCTGAGAGGCAAAGCGAAAGGTTTCTCAAAGGCGCTGACCGATTTGGGTGCTCCTGTGAGCAGAGCGCCAGTGTATCTCGGCCGACCAAAACGGCCTCCTCGAGATCCGTCATCTTCCCGAACTGGTCGTAACGATCACGGAGATGAAATCCAAGCGACCTCAAGGAGTCATATCGCTTCGGATGGCCAGGTGGGCAAAGTTCTAGTGCTTCACGGTCGAGGACGATCGCCTCGTCGATGTAATTGCTCTCCCCTCCTTGCTTAAACTTGGCGGCAAGGGATCTCGCCCGTGAATGGAACTGAATAACTGGTAGGCACATCATTTTGCTGCTCTCCGCGCCGGCAGAGAGAGATAAGTACCTTTTGAATCCATCTGGGCAGACCAAGTTTGACTCGACATGGTGGGTTGAGAAGACGCTGGGATCTTGTGTGAGCGGGCCAGGTCCAAAAAGGCAACGATGCACAGGTTCCACTTTACCGCATTGGACTCTTTGGCGGGCGAACATGAAACCAGCCTCTCGCAAGGCCGACTGCACCATCCGAATGAACTACTTGCTCGCTCTGTTGGAAACATCCCCACCCTCTCTTCCGCGTTCATCGCATTCGATTACATTGCAGTATCACCGCGGGATGTGGGAAGAGGGATGGAATGTCCCCACGAGATTCTTCTTTCGCAGTCTGTGCTTCCACGACCCTGCGGGCTAGTTCGACAAGCTTGTCCCGAGTGCTACGATGCCAACCCTCCCCGATCTCTCCGCCCGTCTCTGTGCCGTCCGCTTCCCGGACCGTATCTCCATCCCGAGTACTCGAAAAGCTGAAACTCTGTGCTCCGTCTCGGTCGCTTCTCCGAGCTGCTCGATGGCCTTCTGGACACCGGTCATAGACTCATAGTCGCTTTCATAACTTCGGCGGCAGCAACGTCTGGCTCTCCGATGGCGATGCCAATCCTGGAATCTGTGTCGCTATCTTGTAGGGATGTCGATTCAGGTTCTTCACTGAGAGGACTGAGTGAGTCGGGTGTTGTGGTGATGGGTCACAAGAGGGGCAGGGTAGACACTCCTCCAGGCGGCGCCGCTGGTGCCATATAGCGCTGAGGAAATAATCCAATCTTGCCTGTGGTATTACAGCCCTTGAAACGAAAGAGTGGTAAGCAAAGAATGAACGGCGACATCGTTCAATGACAACGTGGGGTAGGGGGATGAACGCAGCAGGGGGGGTGGTTAGCGTGGCATTGTGCGGGAAGAATGGATACACAGCACAGGCTACGCGTCCGCCGGACACATGCGTGGTGCGTTTGGGATATGAAAAGATGGTTGGAGGTATGCTTACCTGACACTATCCGTCGTTCTGCTGGTCGTTTCTTTCAATAATCTCGATAGGTTGACCAGCTTCCAAGGCAATTTCATCCTCGTGTCCGGGTACGAAGTTGTACAGTACGTACACATACTCCGGCATCGTGGACGGGATTAGAATGCAAAGACGCGACGGTGACGACGGTGAAAGGCAGACGACTTTGGTATGTAGGCTTGTTCTGAGAGTCGACGACAGGTTGTGCCAGTCATTCAGTCAGTTGTTCTGTGGTCGTGCTTGCTTGTCGTATTTAGCTTGCTATGGTATGTAGAACGACCGACTGGACGACGAATTCGTGATTTGCCAAGTGCCTTGTTACACAGAAGGAGAGACCTCCGTCGTACCGACACAAATGTTCATAATGCACGTGATGCGGCTCAATGAATGTCACACTTTGATCATCCATTCAACTTGGTTCATTCTGAACACCTTTGTCCTCAACGTCGACGACCATACTTCGTACCGTTGAGGAGTACGACACTTCTTTAACCGCATAACAAGCTAAACAGCCCTGCTCCAACATTGAACAACCCTGAGCGTGTGGTTTGATTTCTTCACCGATGACTACGCCACGCATCCGGCGCAAAGGTGTTCATGCTTTCACGTTTAGCTGGTAGTCGGATACCGCACAGCGCCAACACTAGGAGCATCTACGTTGCACACAATCACTTTGCAACTTGGCCGACCTTTTAACGACCTGTCCTCCAACGTCAGCCAGCAATCAAGATACGAAATGCCCTCGTGGCTGAATTATTATGACGCAGCCTGATTTCGGAAACTCTCACTCCGTCTTAGCTTGTGCTATTATGGCCCCCCTGCCATTCTCGCGACTACCACGAAAGCTGGTGCAGAAGTCGTCTTGGCGACTGTGGCAAACTCTTAAGGTTTCCAGGGATAACGATCACAGTACGTGCAGCCTCTGATCGCGACCTTCGTCTACCCCCCTCAACTATGCAGTCAACTGATTTTCCTGGATATGATACAGGTCAGTCCAGACTCTGCGTATACAGGTGCAATGTCTGTTTGCCAGCTCGGTGCCTGACCCATATCCGTGTAATAACGTTAGTGGTTAGGCAAGTGCAGAATATCGATACTCTTCATGTGAGGAACCTTGGCACGTCTTTCTCCCTCAAATCGCTGATGAATAACGTGAAGCTGAGAGCCTCGTCCTCCCGGGAGATTCAATGGGTACATTCCTCGAATCATGCATGAGGCGTGTTCCCATTTATCCATCTTTTTGGTGGACCTACCACCTCTCTGTATTGTCCGCATGCATCGTGACTCAACGAAACAAATCCATTAGCAACACGATTGAGTACGTACGTTTCGGGATGCGAACGACAGGCATCACCAACATTCCTTTACAATTTCATTCCGCCGGAGCCGTAGACTGCATTGTTATGCAAATGTCACCATCGATGAAGCAAGGCCCGACGTTACATAGGCTGGTTGCGAGTGCACCGTCATATGGGATGTGTCGTTGTGATCTCGAGGATGGACTCGTCATGAGACTTCATTTAGTCCGACACCAACTCAGACGGGATGAATAGTCGATGATATCAGACCGTTCCCGGATTACACAAGAACGAAGATGTGCTGTCGTGCCATGAAAGAACTGGAATAACGCGCTAGCCTGACTTGTCCATTCCTATTTCTAGTGGAGGCCATCGTCGGGGTCGTGTACATTCGGAGTGCTCGATGATCGCGAACAAGTGTGGTGTGGTTCGCTGAAGAGAAAAAAATTAATGGATATTTCATGCTTTACCGTAGTCGCATGCATAGAACGCAAAAACACCGTCAAATGGGTTGTGCAAAAGTCTCGTCATGTTCTAGTGAGGCTGAGACACCTCCATGCTGGCCGTGGCCAAAGAACGTCATGGTATTCCAGCGAATATCGAATGCTGGTAGGAGGTTATCGGTTATCAACCAGCGCTCAAAAGATGCAGATTTCGTCATCGACTCTGATCCTCCCACAAATCGTGGCATCGCCGGCGATCAAGGGTGAACGTTTGAACATCTATCTTCATCCCCGACACTTGGGTCTACGCTATCTTGGAGGAATATTCTGGCGTTGGATTAAACAGTTTGATTGGCACACCGGGTCTAAGGATTTGACATACATGCACTAGTAACCCTCAGCAAATGACCGAGTCGAGAATGGTGGTGCATCGATCGGGGTGTCGGTTACTTCCTCGATGACAACGTTGGTCCCACCGTTTCTTAATTTCGCGACTCGGTGCGTTGGTCTGAACCTCCAACAAAAACTAACAGAACGATATCCATCCAGAGCGAAATGCCTGTCCAGATCGCTGCCAAGGACGAGAATAACAAATTTGGCCTCTGATCTCTCTTGGACCTGTCCTCAACAACGCTGGACGGAAATATTGATTCAGGGGGAGAAAAGCGATGAGTAAGACAAATCAATCACTTTGTATACATGTTTAGCTTCCAGTATTCATTGTAAGCGTGCCGCGAGGTCAACATGTCAATTAGATCAGAAAACAGCCTGATACCACCTGGTGAAATGCCAAGACATATGTTAGTGAATGGCAAGTGCGGCAGAAGAAGGCAGACGTACTCGACCGCGTTGCATGGTTGGAGTAAAAGAAGAGAAGGTGGGAAGCGAAGAACGAGTCTTTTACGCTGAGACGGCGATCATAACAGGCTTGGGTTCCTCGTGGAGCGTGAGCTGGTCGAGGGCATCTTGGAAGTGATCGTCGTCCGAGTGGGACTCTGACTCATCCTCCTCATTTTCCTCTGGCTGTGACTCATCGTCAGGAGGTTCGTCTTCGAAATCGAGCTGTCGAAGAGAAGACAGGGTGGATGGATCAGTGAATACAAGATCCAATCACAATTATGCCAGAAAGCATGCGTACGGGATCATATATAACGCGGATAATCAGGCTACAGCTGGGGCAGATCGCGACGTCTTCGTAATTTGCAAGTTGCTTTCGAGAGATCTCGAAACGATCACCGCACGGGCAAGGGTAGTGGTAAACACCTTTTAATTCGTCCCAGCTCATGTCCTCAATCTCGATTTCGTCGTAGTACGCCCCCATGGTGAGTCAAAGAAAGAGGAGGTGATGGTCGGCAGCGGTCGGCTGCAATAAATTTGATTGGCTGATTGACCTGAATTAGCACCGGTGGCTGTGAGGTGGGTTCTAAGTTTGCTTCTTGTTCACCAGCACTACTTACGTCTTGCAATGGTGCGTTTCTTCAACACCTGAAGGCTGACCACACAGCCAGAACTTTTGTGGTCGTGGACAACGTTTTTATCGAATACAGAATCTGGACCCTTCGCCGCTTGCTTTTGAAATGTGGAGGGATCTTCGTCAATTCCCAGCCACGTTCTCCTGGTCTGAATGGGAGCGGGGCCGTTATGACTACGGCCCCTCGTTTCCGCGCTCATTAATATTGATGGATCGATTGACCGACGGTTTTCGGCCCCCACCCCATCGTAGACGTACGAGACCATGACCGATGGATGCGACTTTACGGAGAGAGAGGTAAGTGTATGTAAACTTCCTTTACAGGCTGCACACATTCGCACCTCAGCCCAACCGCACGACGCACCAGATCCATGTCTCGTACCTCATAATGGTGCTTGGATCCTCACCACGACTATCTCGCCTGTCATCAAACGTTATTTGGTGAGGCGACGGTTCTCATTTGCAATCGTACGAATGAGTGGAGTGCACCGCAGAGCCAACATGTTCGGTTGCTCGTCCGATCGAGGTTGATGCGTTGACGAATGACGTGTTGCGGTCCCCCAAATAGATAACTGAAGGTGCTACTATTCGGACTCGTACTAGGTTCATATACAGTGTGAGCAAACATTTTCACTTGTGTTCTTTCCCTCCCTTGCAGAAACATGTTTTCTTCTCCGCGTAATTCTAACTCCTCTGGGGATGCGACCCCGCCGCCGAAACGTTCTGTGGAAAATACATTACTACCTTCTCCCCATACTGCAGTAGACCCAGATTTACCCGAGGGTGGTATAGAGGCCTGGTGTACGGTAGCCGGAGCGTAAGATCTTATCAGTCGCTCGGGTCGACGTGTACCTACCAACATTCTCACAGTTTTCTTGCCCAATTTTGTGGATTCGGGTGCGTGATGCAGAAATTGACGTCCATATCTCAGGCTGTTACTCACACTCAAGCAGGTACACGAGTGCTTTTGGTGTATATCAAGGTGAGCTTACCTTCCAGCAGAGCACTTACAACAGCTTGATCGCTGGCAATACGATCAGCTCTCTATTCGCAACAGTACCTTCAAAACGAGAGCTCGTCGGCTGTCTCGTAAGCAAAATTGATTTTTTCCTCATCTCATGTTTGAAGTACAATTGAATACAGATGGATTGGAAGCTTGTCCACGTTTCTCGTGACTGCAGTGGGCGCAATGTGTGGCCCACTATTCGACAATGGACATTTGTGAGGTTGGCACCGACCTATTGCAATCATGAATTCTTATCATTATCGCTAGCCACCTAGTGTACATCACCGGTGCCGTTCTTCAATCTCTCTCGATCTTCATGTTGTCCTTGGTACAGCCAGGACAATACTACCAGGTATGGTCCTCTGAAGACGGATTTTGCTCTGAATAACGCTCGAACGTTGCCCAGGTTCTGCTTGCTCAAGGTTTCGCATCTGGCATCGGCCAGGGACTAATGTATGTCCCGAGCTTTGCCATCCTCTCGCACCACTTCAAGCGTCGGCGAACGACCATGATGTCCATCGTCAGCTCGGGCGTTGCACTTGGTGGCATCGCAAATACCATCATGTTGAACAAGCTGTTTAATGGCCCCATCGGATTCAGGATGGGGGTACGTATCAGTGCAACGTTTATTAGCGTGTTGTTGTTCCTGTCATGCATCCTTATGCGTACACGGTATAACGCCGTGCGTCCAGCGGCAACTTCGATTAATTTCTGGAAGGCGACGAAAAAGTGTTTTACGGAGATTCCGTCACTTTTGACGATCATCGGGTATGGCGTTTCCTCGATCTCTTCCTTGGCGTCGTGATGCCCATGTCCTGTCCTAGGTTCACGTTCTTCCAAGTCGCGTACCTGTATCCCTTCTTTTATTTTCAGGTAGACTCACTTAGACACGGGCTCGGTGACTCCTTTGCTTTCTACTCTGTGCGTCGCCAGTTCATGTATTTGCGAACCATTGGACTGACGGTAGATCGTGTAGCTGGTCATCATCAATGCGGGCAGTTTCATTGGTCGGTTCGTGGCTGGTGCCATGGTCCCATTTATCGGTGCCATCAACCTCACGATCATCACGACCGTCGCATGTGCTATCTTGATCATTGGCATGATTTGGCTCGGCTCGGTAGTGAGTGTGGTAGTGCTCGGGGTGTTGTACGGGCTTTTTTCGGGGATGAGTGCGTGTTGCGCTTATGTGCGCCAACGCAAGCGACGCTTAGCTCTTGACCGTCATAGATATCGCAATGATGGCGCCCATGTTGGGGCTGACGGCTGAGCCTGCAGAGCTCGGGTTAGTCTTTTTTATCTTTCGTCGTATCAGTATTATAAGGTCTGACATGCCACTTTTCACCTTGATGACACAGTGTGAGATTGGGTGTGGGTTTTGCGATTACAGGTGCGTCGCTTTTATTGTCCTCCATGTTTGCCGCGTCGCTGACATTTTATTCGTTCGACACAACCAAGGTATCGGTGCCTTGATAGGTCAGTCGAGGTGCAGCGTTACGAACACGATGATCATGTCTTTGTTTTTGCTGCAGGCTCTCCAATCTGTGGTGCTCTCTTGACGCGCCGTTATCTCTGGTGGGCGCCTGCGATCTTTTGTGGAGTATGTCCTTTTCGGACGGTTGAGTTCGGCGCTTCGCTTATTCTTTGGTACAGGCCCTCGCATTGGCAGGTGGGGCTTTATTCATCGGCGTACGCGTCTCGTTTGCCCATGCTGGCGCCGGTAAAGCGGAGAGGAGATATACGAGTGGCGAGGGAGTTGGGACTCGGGGGGGTAATGAAAAGAAAGACGCCGAAGTTGTCAAAGCGTGAGTGATGGGCCAAAAGGTTGTCCTATTCCCTCCCGAAGGGTATCTTTGACGAAAAATCGACGATAGACAAGTGTTAGTGGTATCAGTGTTTGTGTCGCGTGTATGTACATTGTATTATAGATCACCAAGGCGAGCAAGTCGCGCGTTTGCCAGTTGTATTGCCGTACCGTGAGGCTGCAGGAATATCGGATGGAGGTGACATTTTTTTCCCCTTCTTGCCCTCCGACTCTCCATAGCGAATCGAGGATAAAATGGGTAAGTTGCTATGTCGTTTCTGCTCGTCAGTAGATGTCGCGTTACTAGTGCACACCATGAAAAAAAAAGATAAATCATGAGACAACCAGTCCATTTGGGCCGGTATGCGATACACTGCCACCCGTGACTGTAGTGGCACCTTGAAGAGGAAAGCCAAAACAGTTTGAAGTTTCATAAAACGCCGTGTAGCGTTGCCTCGTGCCCGCCTGCAGCGCAGGTTTGCCTCGCCCACCCATCTCTTGAGTCAACAACCACCCGCACATTTTCTTCTCGCTCCGGACACATCTCACGACACCTCCACAATTTTTTCCTATTCGAAACCCACCGTCGTCGTTGACACCTGAAACCTCAGACGGCGGCAATGGACAGTTTTTCCTACATCGATAACATCCGTGCTGCATTCGCTGCATGTCTCCCATGTTTCACCGCAGCATCGCGATCCGAGTCTGCTTCGAGTTCTACTCCGAATCCATCCTCGAATGCGGAACCACGTTCCGCCTCGACCATCGCTAGATCCTCGTCATCCAACGACCTCGAACATCTCCTTCGTGACTCAGACTCGGATGCCCTTTCGCTCCACTCTAACTTGGGCACCGCCCCGCAACGCAGAGCGAGACACCGTCGACGGGCCAAGTTTTCGGTCACCCTGTTTGGTTATACGCTATTTGGTCGCCCACCAATATACCTCTCTGATGACGACGACGGGGATGATTCGCCGGGTAGGGCGGCAAGGGCGTTGGTCACCGCCTCGTCGTCGACACTCGACTCCGACCCAGCCACGCTCGACGCGAGCACTATCGAGCGACTGACGTCGCCGGACCACATTGCAGCACTAGCTGCACAGCGAGAGAGAGAGCGATGGCAGCTGGAAGCAGAGGAAGCTCGTCGCAAAGCAGAGCGGAGGGCACGTAGACAAGAACGGAAAGTACGCGCGAGGGCCGAGGCCCTCGGGTCGCTCAACGGGGCGTCACACCGTCCGGACGTCGATACGTTCGAGGGATTCCAGGGGAGCGGGAGTGAGACGGTCCCCACGTCGTTCCCTTTCCATCCAGTCGAAGTCGTCCCAGACCATCCAGATCCGGAGGGTCTCGGTCGTGGTGGCGACTTCGATGGCTCCATCACCTCTTATTCTGGCGACGCCGACGATGCAGATCTAGGCGGGGAGCTGTACACCCGGAACAAGAAGAAGCTATCTGCAGTACTAAGCGCATCGGGCTCAGATTCACGCTCCCGTACATCTGCATCCTTCTCTGCTGGGGATGCCTCGCACATCCCGATCCACAGCACGCACCAGTCTATCCCGTACCCACATACAGAGATGCACGTTCCCGCACCGGGGAAGAAGTCCCATCGTGCATCAAAGCGAACGTCGGTCGTCTCGTCGGCAACGTCACAGTCAACGTCGACAACGCCGTACACGCCTGTGGAGAGTATTGCAGAAACCCCTGAGGTGGCTGCGTTCCCTGTTCCGCAGGAACGGTATATCCATGACGGGAAACATACGGATTTCCCTAGCGTGGGGCTCTCTGGCAAGCGGAGCCCCAAGTCGCTAGATCCCAGAGCGTTTCTGGCGCATCAAGGATAGTACTTCTGCACATATCGGCCAATGTGTGTTGGTTATATCTATGATTCTGTATTCCAAAGGAGAGCATGTTCAGTTTATCGAGCGTATAGCGTGGGTTACTTGGATGCGGATTTATGACCATTTATGGCACACTCTACGACTATTTTTTCTCCTTCGAGCTTGTTGTTCCAAGTCATTGCCTGAAACGTTTAGGTAGTAGATTTATGTAGCCCTGATGCCACTATGTATACTTTGGGCTTCAAACCACTAGGCTGGCCGCTATCCGACGCAGGGATCCAGGACGTTCATGAGGGAGCGGGACTTCGGACTTTACATAATTTCGTGAAGTGTTGAAATCAGTTGAACCGTGACTACGACACCACTACGTTTTTTAACTGATCCACTTTCAGCACTAAGCATCGCTCGCGGGGATCATCTTCTGAAGACTCGGGATACCAATCGCCCGACCGAGCGAAGAACTCCTTCACTATCGGCGTTCGTCTCTACAAAGTCGAGGTACATTCCACATTTTCACAAAGACGTTGCCTCACAATTCATGGGTCCTCGAGGTCCTCAGGATTCATAAAGCCGATTCTTTCGGGGTACCGAAGCTCTTTTTGAATGTTTTGATGCGTTCGCCGTCTGGCTGCGGTTTTAAGCCGGCGAAAGCTCTCGCTAGGAGGCTGTTTGGGGAACTGCCAGCTAGGTGCTGCAGCAGTGGGAGTGAGACCGAGTGGTGACCCATCGCACGGCCAGTGGCCACAGGTCGGGTGAAGTGATGCTGGGGTGAGAGGGCGTGATGCAGAATCAATACCTAAACCACGATCCACAGCTGGCCGCACGACTTCCTCGTTTCCATACAGGATGACCAAATCGCCCAATCATGGATTTTCGATACGGAGTGGCGCCAACGCTCGTCTTGACAGTGCCTTCAGACCCCCCACCTCACCCTCAA
Organism: Boletus pseudopeckii; assembly: GCA_038092915.1. Lineage (NCBI taxonomy): Eukaryota > Fungi > Basidiomycota > Agaricomycetes > Boletales > Boletaceae > Boletus > Boletus pseudopeckii. Next base: position 22,846 of record JBBPRH010000217.1, read on the forward strand.
CATGCCTGGACCAGGAAATAAGCGCAAATCCAAAGGAGATGCAAAAGCCAGAGGAGGTACAAAGGAAACCCTAAGTGATGTTCAGGCTACCTCCACCCACTCCGACACTTATTCGCTCCCGTGTCTCACCCTTGAGGAAGACGAAATCACACGGTGTGGCCAACGAGCAACCGAAGGTTATCCCAAACCGGAGCGTTGCAAGGTTCATCATGGACAGTACCGCGTCATGTACAAGAAATACAAGGAGGCCTCGAAGATCGTTGATGATGTCAAGGGCGGCGCAGACTTACCGACGAAGGAGCAAATTGACCGGTACACAGACTGGCACGCGGCCCTCGAGAAATCACGCTGGGTGCGCAAATATCTCGAGGCAATTCGGGTCGAGAAAGCAGGACGACATATCCACCAGAGGCGGTTTTTCCTGAAAGGTGCGTTCGGATAGTCAGTGCGGTGACTATGCTGACACCGGAGTGTATCCATTTTCAGTGGACGATGGCCATAGGCGCCGCCTGAAGCTGCTTGAAAGAGAAATGATAAGGGCAGTCGATGTGCTAGATGCACTTCAAAAAAGGGCCTTTGAACTACATCAGCACAGCGACACCTTGCATGCTATGAACGATCAAGCACGATCGACGGCTGAAGTAGATTTGGAAAAGCAGTCCAAGCAGACCACCGAGGAAGTACTAGAGTCTGTATATAATCCAGATGCTTTCCGCGATTCGACCCTTCCGATTCCAAGGAAGAAACCTCTCACGCTACCACGTACCCCAGCAGTGGGAGATGAAGACTTGATTGACATGTCACTGCGAGCGTAAGTTTCACGTAGAATCTGATCGTCCAACTCACAACCGTTGCGGATTTCCTGATACAGCGGGAAGGAACAAATGATCGAGATCTTGAAGCCGTTCCTCGACTATGAATCATTCGTTGAGGTTTTTGAAGAAGTCTATCCTCAGCCAAAGACAGGACATAGTAAGGCTGTGTTGGAAAGGCATTTCTTCATTTATCAGCAGTTTGCTCGACGAATAATTTTCCATGAACCGAGTCTGTTTATGAAATCATTGGAAAAGGTTTCTTTCAAAGACTTCATTCTCAGTGACGACTTCTCGATGGAGGATATCGCAAGATTTCTTCATCTGTTCATGGATCCTTTGGCGTTTCCTCTAAAGTGGTTCAAGGATGCAGTGTTAGACGCACTCGCTATGGCGCGTCATGGTACAGCTGCCAACGTAGGTAGCGTAGGTGAGTGAGAACGAGTTGTTTTAATAACAATGATGACTGAATCTTTTCAGAGAACCGTTCTCCGTTGCTTGGAGGCTGGGTCTTCAACCGCTCACACAAAGCTACTATGTCCAATGAAGCTTGGTGGGTATGTATCCATCCCCGGTCAGTTCTTGCTTCTGACAATTCTGACCTTCTGTCCATGAATAGATCCTCCTCAAAATTCTCGCACCACCAGCCAATGTAGAAAACCGCTTCGTTCGTCTGTGCAACAATTTTGATGATGTCATTGGATTCCTTTCCTTTGAAGCGCTCGGCCTCGTTCCAAGCCCGACCTTCTGCGAAAGTCCACCTCAGTTCGACTTTGATGATCCCAGCCTGTCACGCAACCACCTCTCCCTCTCCGGCGTCATCGTTGCGGACATGGTGGCATCACCTAAACCCCCAGAAATGTGTCGGCCAATGCCGACAACGCGCAGAGCGACTAAGCGGGGCTGTATCGCATGGGCGGAGATCGAGACACGAGGATACATGTTCGGTGCGGTGCGAAACGAAAAAGACAGGTTCGTCGAGGCGTTTTTTCGCGAGCTTCGTGCGCGGCCAGATCTATTCCAGGTCGTCATCCGTTCCGAAACTGCCCCTGGCCGCGAAGTTGAAATGTTTGGATCGGGTCCCTTGAACAACGAGGCGCTGCCTGCGATGCGTGGGCGTTCCTTTGAGGCTCCCCCTTCTCCGAATTCTCCGTTTCCGGCGCCCGTGTCGACGAGTGGCAAGTGGGAGGTATTCCGGTCCGCAGTGGACGTGCTGTACGGAACGGGGGTGCAGATACCGGGGAAGAAGCGGACGCAGGACGGAGGGGGGGATGATTTGCTGGGGTACCTTACCATCCTATCGCGCGATCTCAAAGGGTGGTTCTTCCGCTACAAGACGTTCCCGGTGACATACTTTGTCATCTTGGACACCGTCCCAAACCGAGCGCAATCGATGTTGGCGAGGAACGTCTCATGGGCTGCGTTACGCGCACGGGGGTACGCTGAAGGCGAGTACACGCTACGCAAGTACGCGGCGGCGTCGGACAGGTTGTTCGAGGAGTGTGCACACGAGCGGCTTGGGTGGATGCCAGAGGACATGAAGTGGGAAATGACGTTGATGGAGGATCAGGTGTATGCAAGGGGTTCTGTTTGAGACGAGGCTTCCTTACCGAGTATTATCATCTGTCCATGAATCATCCCTGGCGAAGAAAGAGTAGTGTATTTTTTACATCTGTGATCTATGATTCCATCACGCAACCTGCGGTTCAGCCTACCAAGTTCATGGTCTCGGAGACCAGCCTCTCTGCGGAAGGGTTTCAAGTGTTGCCCTAGCTCACGTAGGACCATCAAGTGGAACAACATTTATATCCGAGTCGATGTTTCAGAGGTGATCATGATGTTGCGGATTGTCGTCTCCTCTGTCTGCTCCCAGCGGTTCGTGGAATGAGCGTCGACGGGCCACAAGTGGCATACTTACCGTCGTCGGAGACCATACACTGGCATATACCCCTTCGACAACTCCGAGTACACACCGTATGTACTATGAACGCATCACACCCTCCATCCTCAGCATTCTCTACACCATCTCCTTTGCTATCCATGCCAACTGCTTCTAGCAGCTCGTCCGACGCCATGGCATATTTGCGCAACGTGTACTCGTCGTTCGCATAGCTGCCGCCCATATCACATTCCTCGCCAACACAGACATGTCCCTGTTCGGGACGGTGTCCAAGATGGCAGAGTACACCACTGGGAAGGTTTTGTAGCGCAGGAACCAAATTTTGGGGTTCTGCTCGCTGAGGAAGGTGAGATACCATTGTATTTCCCAGCCAGGTCCAGGTAGCACGTCTACAGCGGACCGCACGACTTTCCGTTTGGATGCGTGGTACAAGGTGATGGAGGGGATAGCTATGGTGAGGCTTCGTTGTTCGATGATCTTGACATGTCTTGACTTCGCGGCCCGGCGCAGTTTGAGAGCAGGGGACTACCTAGAAGAGATCCGCCCGCGCACGAAGCTCACGTCGAAACGCGTCGATCTACGAACCCGCCTTTCCCGTTTTGTGCCGCGCCATACATGTACGCTGGCGATTCTACCTTCCATGATGCTCGGCCTGCTCCTTTGTCAGTAGCTCTGCGCCGTTTTTGATGCCATCGACAACTTTGGACGCACAATCTCACCGAAGCAGCCGGCGTAAAGAACTCATACTAGCGCTGCCGGGCACTAAGCATTGCTCGCAGGGATCATCTTCTGATTTAGAAGGCTTGGAGTATCAATCGTTCCACGTCAGAGCGCCTCCGACCGAGCGAAGAACTCCTTCACTATTGATTTCGTCAAGACGATGTTCTGGTGGTTAATAGCCACTTGGTCGGTTGTACCCTGTGCCAGTGCTTCTTTGCGAAAGCGATATTGGACGGATTCATATACATTTGTGTTGTCCACGGCCACCTTCTCTCGTGCTTTCGCACGACGTCTTAGTTTCCCATACAGGATGACCAAATCGCCCGACCATGGATTCTTGATAAGGAGTGGGGCCGGGCGCTACTCCATTGATGCTGGTCCCCACAGTCCCTTCAGGCTCCACCCCACCTTCAATACATGCCTGGACCAGGAAATAAGCGCAAATCCAAAGCAAGCAGAAATGCAAAAACCAGAGGAGGTACAAAGGAAGCCCCAAGCGATGTTCAAGCTACCAACCCACTTCAGTGTCTCACCCTCAAGGAAGACGAAATCACACGATGTGGTCAACTGGCCACCGAAGGACATCCCAAACCGGAGCGTTGCAAGGTGCATCACGGACAGTACCGCATCCTGTGCAAGAAATACAAGGACGCATCGAAGGTCGTTGATAAAGTCAAGGGTGGCGCAGACTTACCGACGAAGGAGCAAATCGGCCGGTACACAGACTGGCACGTGGCGCTCAAGAAATCGCGGTGGGTGCGCACATATCTCGAGGCAATTCGGGTCGAGAAAGCAGGACGGGATATCCACCAGAAGCGGTTTTTCCTGAAAGGTGAGTTCGGATACTCAGTGCGGTGACTGCTGACATTGGACGATGGTTGTGCTGTATCCCATTTTCAGTGGACGATGGCCACCGGCGCCGCCTGAAGCTGCTTGAAAGAGAGATGATAAGAACAGTCGATGTGCTAGATGCTCTTCAGAGAAGAGCCTATGAACTATATCAACAAAATGGCAGCTTACCAACTATGAACAATGAAGTACTATCGACGGCTGAAGTAGATTTAGAAAAGCAGTCCAAGCAGACCACCGAGGAAGTACTGGAGTCTGTCCATAATCCAGATGCCTTCCGTGAATCGACCCTTCCGATTCCAAGGAAGAAAGTACTCGCCCTCCCACCTACCCCCGGGCCGGCAGTGGGAGATGAAGACTTGATCGATATGTCACTCCGAGTGTAAGCTTCACGTAGAAACTCGTCGTCCAACTCACAGCCAATTAAATGTGGATTTTCTGATACAGCCAAAAAGAACGAATGATCCAGATCTTGAAACCGTTCGTCGACTTCGAATCGCACATTGAAGCTTTTGGAGAAAACGATCCTCAACCAGAGACCGAATCTAGCAGGGCTATCAAGGAAAAGCGTTTCTTCATCTTTCAACAGTTTTCTCGACGAATCATTTTTCACGAACCAAGTCTCTTTATGAAATCATTGGAAAGGGTTTCTTTCAAAGACCTCGTTCTCAGCGATGACTTCTCGATGGAGGATCTCGCAAGATTTGTTAATCTGTTCTCAGATCCTTTGGGGTTTACTCTAAAGTGGTTCAAAGATGCGGTTTTGGATGCACTCGCTATGTCGCGTCACGGTACAGCTGCCAACGTAGGTAGTGTAGGTAAGCGAGAACGAGTTATTTTAGTGACAATGACGACTGAATTGTTTCAGAGAGCCGGTTTCCGTTGCTTGGAGGCTGGGTTTTCAATCGCTCACACACAGTTAGTATGCCCAATGAAGCTTGGTGGGTACGTATTTATTCTTGGCCAGTCATTGTTTCGGACATTTCTGAACGCCTGTTCACGAATAGCTCCTCCTCCAAATGCTTCAGCCACCAGGCAATGTAGAAAATTGTTTCGTTCGGCTGTGCAACAATTTTGATGATGTCATTGGGTTCCTTTCTTTTGAAGCGCTCGGCCTCGTTCCAAGCCCGAATTTCTGCCAAGATGAACTCCCCTGTGGCTTTGATAATCCCAGCTTGTCGCGCAATCACCTCTCACTCTCCGGCATCATCGTTGCGGACATGGTGTCGTCACCTAACGTACTTGGGCCCTTGCCAACAACCCGCAGAGCGACAAAGCGGGGCTGTATGGTATGGGCGGAGATCGAGACACGAGCATACATGTTCGGTGCGGTGCGAAACGAAAAGGACGGGTTCGTCGAGGCGTTTTTTCGCGAGCTTCGTGCGCGGCCAGATCTATTTCAGGTCGTCATTCGTTCCGAAACTGCCCCTGGCCGGGAAGTCGAGGTATTTGGATCGGGTCCCTTGAACAACGAGGCGATGCCTGCGATGCGTTGGCGTAACTTTGAGGCTCCCCCTTCTCCGACTTCTCCGTTTGCCCCAGCATCAACGAGCGGCAAGTGGGAGGTATGTCAGTCCGCAATGGACGTGCTGTACGGAACAGGGATACAGATGCCATCCGGAGCGAAGAAACACATACTGTTTGGAGGGACAAAGGATCTGCTGGGGTACCTTACGATCCTGGCGCGCGATCTTAAAGGGTGGTTCTTCAGCTTCAAGACATTCCCGGTGACGTATTTTGCCATCTTGGATACTGTCCCATACCGGGACCGGTCGGTGTTGGCGAGGAACGTCTCGTGGGCTGCGCTACGCGCACGGGGGTACGCTGAAGGGGAGTACACGCTACGTAAGTACGCAGTGGCGTCGGACAGGTTGTTCGAGGAGTGTGCGCACGAGCGGTTTGGGTGGATGCCAAAGGATATGGAGTGGGGAATAGCTAAGATGGTGGATCAGGTGAACGCAAGCGGTATCGTGTAAGAGACGAGGCTTCCTCGCCGAGTATCATTTGCCCACGAATTAGTCGTGACGAAGAATGAATAGTGTATTTGTTAGTAGCATCTGTGATTCCATCATATTCAATCCACGACTGAGCCCACCAAGTTCAAGGTCTTCGGAACCAGCATCTCTGCGGAAGGGCTCGCGTTACCCTCATGCACACCTCTAACACCTCAAGTCTTTTCGTGACGTCTTGTTCGTTTCGAGTCGCACAAAGAGACACTCTTCACCGCAGATATCAAGTTGAAGAACTTCGTCTATATCGATATTTCTGAGCGCGCGACGCCGACGATGCAGACCTAGATGGGGAGTTGTGCACGCGGAACATGAAGCGCATCTGCAGTACCAAGCGCCGTCGAGCTCAGATTCACGCTGTGGCTCTGCATCATTCTCCGCTGGGAACAGCACCTCGCACATCCAGAATTTCCCGATCCACAGCACCCACCAGTCTATCCGGTACCCAGGCCGCACAACCGTACAGTGATGCATGATCCCGCACCGGTGAAGGTGAAGAACTTCAGTCGCATCGTGCATCGAAGGGAGCGTCGACAGCGCCATACACGCCTGTGAAGAGCATTACAGGGCTCACTCCTGCGGTGGCTGCATTCCCTGTTCCGCAGGAACGGTATATTCATGGGAGACACGTTGATTTGCCCATCTTGGGGCTCTCTGGCAAACAGAGCCTGGGCAAGTCGCTAGATCCCAGAGCCTCGTTTCTCGCGCATCAAGGATAGTACCACGATACATATCGGCCAATATGTGTTGGTTATATATCCTCGATCCTGTGTTCCAAAGGCCCAGCATGTTCAGCAGTTGATTGAGGGCACGATATGGCTTACTTCATCAGCAAACTAACGCTCAGAGGCCTCATGCTTACAGGGCTGTACGGAGCTGCCAGGTCACTATCATTCTTCCTGGCGACGAGCACAGTTCCTGAGGTGTAGACATTTAATTCGTAGTAGGTTACTTACTGGGGGTGTGTGGCGTCGCAGCCTGAGGCGGCCGTTGCCAATGTTACTAGGCTGCTACGCCGGTTCGGCCCTCAGTGACATGCTGTTCAGCAAGCTTCTTAGACGTGTGCGGTTCATCTTTTGAAGACTCAAACCGCCTGCGACTGAGCGAAAAATTCCTCCCCTATCGACGTTCGTCAAGATGATGGTGTCCTGGCGTAGTAGTAGCTGGCACTTGTTCAGTCACGGTGCTACCATAAAACAACAACTTGGAGTCGGAGTCATGTGATTTTATGGTACTGAGGACGGCTGTCGACTCGCTTCCACTTCATTCGTACCAACAACATCTTGATTCAAGTTCATAAAGATCATGGCAGAAAGGATGCTCATCCCACTCTTACGGTGCTACCCCTCTAAAAAGTCGAGGTACGTTCCTCGCTATCATGCAGACATTACTGCACGCTTCACAGGACCTCGAGATCCTCAGAATTCACAAGGCCGATTCTTTCGGAGTGCCGGGACTCTTCGTGGATGTTTCAATGCGTTGGCCCATTTCCTGATAGAGTGGGCGTACGCCAACGTAGTAACCATAGTAACCTCGCCTTGAGACCGCACTATTTGATGCTTGTCTGAATCTTTAGAGTCTTCAGACTCCACCCCCATCTTCAATCCATGCCCCGCCCACGAACCAAGCGCAAATCCAAGGCAAGCACAAATGCAAAAACCAGAGGAGGTACAAAGGTGACCGCAAGTGATGTCCAGGCTACCTCTATACACGCGGACACCTACCCGCTTCAGTGCCTCACCCTTCAGGAAGACGGAGTTACCCGGTGTGGCCAACTAGCAACTGAAGGTCATCCCAAACCGGTGCGTTGTAAGGTGCATCACGGACAATACCACGTCCTGTACAAGAAATACAAGGACGCATCGAAGGTCGTCGATGATGTTAAGGACAGCGGAGAGTTACCAACGAAGGACCAAATCGGCGGATACACAGACTGGCCCGCGGCCCTCGAGAAAGCGCGCTGGGTGCGCACATATCTCGAGGCAATTCGGGTCGAGAAAGCAGGACGGGATATCCACCAGACGCGGTTTTTCCTGAAAGGTGAGTTCGGATAGTCAGTGCGGTGACTGTGCTGATATTCGACGATGGTTGTGCTGTATCCATTTTCAGGCGACGACGGCCACAAGCGCCGCTTAAAGGTGCTTGAGAGAGAAATGATAAGGGCAGTCGATGTGCTAGATGCACTTCAAAGAAGAGCCTATGAACTTTATCAACGCAATGGCACCCTACATGCTATGAACGATCAAGCACGATCGACAGCTGAAGTAGGTTTGGATAAACAGTCCAAGCAAATCACCGAGGAAGTACTGGAGTTTGTCCATGATCCATATGTTTTCCGCGATTCGACCCTTCCTAATTCGAGGAAGCAAGCACTCACGATACCACCTACCCCTGCGGTTGGAGATGAAGACTTGATCGACATGTTACTACGAGGGTAAGCATCACGTTGAATCTCATCGTCCAACTCACAATCAATGCGGAGTTCCGGATACAGCCACAAAGAACGAATGACCGTGGCATTGAAGCCGTTCTTCGACTTTGAATCATTCTTTGAGGCTTTTGGAGGACTCGATCCTTGCCTAACGACAGGACCTGGCAGGGCTGTGATGAGAACCCATTTCTTCATCCATCAGCAGTTTGCTCGACGAATCATTTTTCATGAACCAAGTCTGTTTATGAAATCATTGGAAAAGGTTTCTTTCAACGACCTCATTCTCAGTGACGACTTCTCGATGGAGGATCTCATTCTGTTTCTTCATCTGTTCTCGGACCCTTTGGGTTCTTCTCTAATATGGTTTAAAGATGCAGTTTTGGACGCAATCCATATATCACGTCACGGTACAACTGTCAACGTCTGTGGTGTAGGTGAGCGAGAACGAGTTACTTTAGTCAAAATAGACGACTGAGTCTTTTCAGAGAGCCGGTTTCCGTTGCTTGGAGGCTGTGTTTTTAATCGCTCGCACACAGTGAGTATGTCTAATGAAGCTTGGTGGGTATGTATCCATTCCTGGTCAGTTCTTGCTTCCGGCAATTCTGACCTCCCGTTCACGAATAGGTCCTCCTCAAAACTCTCGCACCACCAGCCGATGTAGAAAATTGCTTCGTTCGGCTGTGCAACAATTTCGATGATCTCATTGGGTTCCTTTCTTTTGAAGCGTTCGGCCTCGTTCCAAGCCCGAGTTTCTGCAAAAGTCCACCTCACTTCGATGTTGATGATCCAGCCCTGTCGCGAAATCACCTCTCCCTGTCCGGTATCGTCGTTGCAGATATGCTGGCGTTACCTATGCCCTCAAACATGTGTGGGCCCATGCCGACCACCCACATAGCGACAAAGCGGGACTGTATCGTGTGGGCCGAGATCGAGTCGCGGGCGTACATGTTTGGTGCCATGCGTAACGAGCCAGATGCATTCGTCGAGGCGTTCTTGCGCGAGCTTCGTGCGCGGCCAGATTTATTCCAGGTCGTCCTCCATTCCGAAACTGACCCCGGCCGCAAGGTCGAAATGTTTGGATCGGGTCCCTTGAACAACGAGGCGCTGCCTGCGATGCGTACACGTCACTTTGAGGCCCCCCCTTCTTGGTTTTTTGCGCCCACACCGACGAGTGATGAATGGAACGTAACATGGTCCGCAGTAGACGTGCTGTGCGGAGCGAACGAGGGGATGCAGGGGTACCTTAGGCCACTCCCACGTGTCCTCAAAGTCCCTTGGTTTCTCAACTTCGAAGCATTCCCGGTGACATACTTTGTCATCTTGGATACTGTTCCTAACCGGGACCAGTCGGTGTTGGCGAGGAACGTCTCATGGGCTGCGTTACGCGCGCGAGGGTACGCTGAAGGCGAATACACGGTACGCAAGTACGCGGCGGCGGCCGACAAGCTGCTCGAGCAGTGCGCACAGGAGCGGTTAGGATGGATGCCAGACCCGGAGGTGAAGTGGAAACTACCAAAGATGCAGCCTCAGATGAGTTCATGCCGCATTATGTGAGAGACGAGAGGTTTTTCTGTATGTCGGCTATGTATGCAATTCCTTGAATGTCGTCCTTGAAAAGGCAGCACGAATGTCCAGATACTTGGCCTCATCCCAATACGTTACAAGGTCATTGTGAAGCTGGATCATATACATGTACAGTGCATCCAACACGCTCGCCGCTCGACAATCGTGCATCATGGCTTGCTCGTCTCCCAGTCGAATCGCTCTAAGAACCTTGGTGAATGGTGCGGGAAGTGTGCAGGCGTGGGAACGGGAACTTGTACATTTGAATCCACAAGGGATCGCGACCCCTATTATCCCCAAAGACTCGAACGATGGCGACGGCCGTCACCACGTCACCCCTCCCCGCGCTTGACTCTCCCTGGATCCAGGAACTGCGTTTGAGTGAGAGACCTGGCCGCTACGGCGCTTACAATAGGATACTGCAAGCAGAATGGCATGCCATCCAGCAGCAGGCGAAGGAGAACATCATTTCTGCCAGAGTCACTGGATACTTTCTCCTTGAGTTCCACGCTCAGTCTGATGCTCTAACTGATAGACCCTGCGAATCGCTCGTTATTCTGGTCACATCGCCGCCTCAGGGCGATGATCGCAATGAACACAATGTCATCTTTGATGTCGGCGTACTTTACCGCGACAAATTCATCCGCTCATGTGCGTTCAACTAGTTTTCCTCCCAACTCTACACTTACTGTCGCTTTCAAGTTCGAACGTCCAACTTGAACGCCCAGTACACACCACCCTCCTCGCACCCTTCGCGTCCTTCCTTTGACTCGTTGGAGGATATGATCAAAGACTCAATGGAGCCAACTGGCAAAGATTATAAGACTTATGGCAGGAGGAAGGTGCGCGTATTTCACACGACCCATTATCTGCCTTGTTTCTAATGTTCAATCAGGCACCGGTTCGTGATGGCTTCCGGTGCATGGTCACTGGCATGTTTGATAAACATTCAATCCGTCATTGTGCGGAGCTGAAGGCCACAGCAACACGCGACGGCGTTTACAATGTCGTGGTTGAGACATGTCACATCTTTAACGAATCAATGACGCAAGGCATTGACCCTGAGGGGATCAGCGAAAACAATGCGACGATGAACAAGGTGCGGTTCGATCAGTAAGTGCCAAGTCTCATTATACTCACCCGTTATCCAGACGCACTTTGCCGCTGGCGCTCTGGCCATCCTGGAGATGTTTGGATTCTCACAATTCGTCAAGGCTTTCAAACAATCAGGAGGTGTTCACCAGGTCTGGAATCTGCTGTCGTTGGAGCCCAATATACGCGATCTATTCGACTGCTTGGATCTGTGGTTCGAAAGGACTCACCAGGTGTGCTATTCGGAGACTTGTCAGTCATGTCAACTGATAGATAGGTGTACAGCCGGGTCGCTATAAAGTATGCCTCTTCAAACAGCAAACCGAGGGATATATCCGCCGCATCTTTGTGGGTCCTAAACCGCATGTTGATGGCGCCCCTATGGTTGTCGAGTTCACTTCACAATCTGAGGAAGCGCCGCCGCCCGACCCCCTTTTACTTACTCTTCATGCAATATGTGCTCGAGTCAGTCACATGTCTGGTGCCGCTGATTTTTTTGACCAGCTAGAATGGGATGCGGAAGAGACGAAGGTCCTTGCTTTTGATGGTTCGTCTGCTCCTCTACTCAGTAATCTTATATCCCCTTTTGCTGTCATTCCTGGACACCAAGCGACTTGGTAATGATCGGGAAAGAAACTCTGAAGAGCGTGCATGGATCGCATACGATTTAAATAGTAAATACACACCGTCTTAACGCAGCTGGACCAAGTTTCCTTCACCTGTCAGCGCCAGGCCGACGAGTCACCGACCGAGCCATGCACATTCAAGTTGTAATGGGCGGCTGCAAACAGTTGGATCTATTCATAAAAGTCACTAGCACAAAAGGTACCCAGCCCATGGTACGATTTGTTCACGCCCGAAGAATGGGCGTCGAATGAATATTATGGCGATCTCATTGATTACTGCGGGAACAGGCAATGATGCGCTCGCGTTTTGCGGTGCATGTATATGCGCTTGTGAATGTTGTGGAAAGTCTGCATTATGCGCGGAATAACGGGGAGGGGGATTGGGCACAATGGTTTGCGGAGGTCTGAGAGGATGGTCATCTGCCGTCGTGTTGCCTGGGATGACCTTGTTATCGATGGAAGAGTCAGTACTGACACGAAGATGTTTCGATAAACAAATTTGAATTCCTTATGTTTAATTGCTACGTCCGAGCGCCATCCTTCTATTCGCTGTAAATGAGGAGACCGCTCGCGAATGATGACATTCGGGACTACCTCAGATTCATTCCGAGGTGGCACCCTGTCCGTAGCATCAGCACGGGGGTTCAAAGGGTATCTGAAAAAGCACAAACTAAAACTTGACGGCAGCGTCTGACTCCGTGGTGGTGCGCGGCGGCCGCGGCCGCGCCTCCTTGCATCCGAGACCGTATGGTCAACTGAAGGACTACAAATAATTAGTATGAAAAATCGTGAATAGATGGACAGTACAGATCCATATGAGATAATGTGGCGGATTTGGGGAGGATTGGGGAGTTGTGCTAATGCGAGTCGATGGTACATGCACGAGAAAAGATCCGCGTCCATTATCGCTGCAAGATAAACCGACGCAAGGTCACCAAGGAAACCTGAAATTCGAACCAACATCGATGTCAAATTTTACCGCTCGGGGAGTAACATTAGCTCTGCAATTGTCTTTTCCGGCGAGCCTGGATCTGATGCATACAGTGGGAGGGGACCCCCGGGCGTCGGGGTCAAACTCAAGATCCACTTGAGGACGCGAGCTTTATTCAAGCATACTGCGGTCTTCGTCAGTCGTAGGGAGCAATGACGCGAATGCGAGTCGGTCGAGAAAGTTCATGTCGAAGGCGTTATCAACCGTGTAGAAACTTTCGTCACAAGGGGAGGTGGATGGAGGTGGAACTCGTGCGGGTGACATTGGAAGCGAAGAAGGTGTAGACGTAGGAAGGCAATGCGCTCGAGCTTGCGGCTGAAGTTCGGCCGTACCAGTACCTCGGTCCTTGAGGGCATATAGGGACTTGCAAGGCACGGTGTAGGGAAAACAGCCCGTCCGTGGCAGTTTGGCAAGGTTTATATCGGGTACCTAGTGTGTTCCCACTGCGCAAATGTAAGCACCAGGTAGAAAAGTAAATACATTACTTACAATATCGCACAACCCACACCTTCTCGAACACATCCGCACGCACTGCGGTTCATCATGCCGACACAGACTGCTATCTGATTGCGCCGGGGGATAAGACGGTAGCGTCGATTCGTCATCGTCGCTGGGAGGCTCGATCCATGAAGGTGTTCTGGCAACGACAACGGAGTCACCCGACCGCCTTCATTAGATTGTGGTCAAGCCTCATTCTTCTCCGCGCCCAGATGCCCCACCTGTGTGCACGAGAGCTGAAAGAACGATAGAGTCACATCTGCGTCTGTGGGCTCTATTGGATGTGGCGGTTGAAGGGGTGGCGAGTCGCTTCTTGAGTCACTCCACGTTCAACTTCCGGTAGCGATTACTCGCTTGCGACCCTCTACTAATCCTCAGAACAGTGGTCCCTAGGTCGGGAGTGGCCATGGTGGCGGGATATGGGGATGGTGGATTGCTAGGGACTTCCGAAGTGGTCAAGCCTAAGGCCGACAATGTGAGTAGGATGCGGGTTGGCGTGAAAGTTGGTCCTCAACGAAGCCAGATGCATTGTTTGACCGGGCTTTTTGCATGACAGAGAATGGTTGTTGCCGGACGATATTGGGGGGATGGTCGTCACGGACTCACGGCGTTGAAGAGGATTTTTCGAACCGCATCGTAAGTGGGGTAGGTCACTTGGTTTGTGGACCAAATAGAGGGATGCCATTGAATCCGCTCGAGGTAAGGCACCACCGTGATGGTAGCAAATCCACCACTAGTACACAACGCGAGCAACCTACGAGTGCGCATCAAATCTCTGTTCAGTTCACGACGAGGATACAATTCACATTCACATTAAACCAACCCGCGACATATCCCGTACAAAATTCGACACGTTCTCGTGAACGGCGCGGTCAAACTACAATCGAACGTGCGTATGCGCAAGTTGGCCGTTCTCGGCGGTTGCCCTCGCTAGCAATGCCCTCGGGCGACCAATGTCGAGTTTCGTGCTTCACCAGGGTTCAATGGTGGCCTTGCTCTAGGATTAACGTTGAGGAGCTGTTGGGCGAGTCCCAGTAGACGTTGCTTGTTCATATGAGTGGGAATGTACTGTGCAAAGTATTGGATCATCCGCCCGCAAGCCCACCGATCAGCCAGGATTGGACTGTACCGCTTGATCTGAC
>JBBPRH010000218.1:0-37420 GCA_038092915.1 Boletus pseudopeckii
GGACATTCCGACCCTCACGGAACTCAACTCACCATAATCGACGTTAAGACGATGTTCTTGCCACTGACTATATGCCATCAATAAATGCCATCGCAGTTCAGAGTGTAAACCTACACCTCCATATTTGCTGGGCGAACATACTTTTTCTCGATCAGAAACGGTACGGACAGTACTTCTGGAGGAAACACTCACGACCGTGTGATCGCATCCATGATGCACTAAAGTCAAACCGTTGGAAAATACCCTTTGATATCACGAAGATTGAATATCCCACCGTCACCCCAACATGGATCTGGCAGAAATGGCACTTTTAGACGGTTGTCTGTCTATCAAACCCAGTGACTCACAAAGATACTCCTAACGAAGGAACGAGTAAGCGTATCTAGGGAGATGCAAACCATGACCACCTACCACACAAGCGTTGCGATACCTAGTCGATTCAGGTAGTTCTTCACGAGATAGTAGAAGAGTATATGGCTGGTCATGCAGGCGTCGAAAGTGTCCAGGAGCCTACACGTGTGTTAATAAGGCTCAGAATAGGTTCAGTTTCCTTTCTTTTGCTCGTACCATAGGAGCGCCACCTGTGGTGAAAGAGCAAGACCCATCAGGAAATTAGTAACGAGTCGAGTCGACGAGAGCAAGACTTGCAATCAACTTCAAGGGCAGTGGATCCTTCGGGTACCGTTGGTAGTAGACATAGGTCTGAGCACTCGTGACACCCCAGAAACTGAAAAGTGTCAGTAAGGCATATGAGTCGCATGCGAAGAATCTCACGCTACAGCAACAAGTCCACCGACGAGGAGCGCTCCAAGGCCAATGTCTGGATCGGGAGGCGGGTCCATGGAATGACGAGTTCGACTGGAAGGGATGCGGCAACTGAGCAATGCTCAATCTTAAGTATCCTAGGAAAGTAGGGACCTTCTGGATGCAGAACGACGTGTCAAAACATGAGAGAACAATCCCCTACATTTTACTTGCGACTTATTTAGCAGGCCAACGTCCAGGTTGTCATGGATATCACGTTTTGGGACTTGCCTGTCTTTCCGCCGGTATCTTAACTTACTCATACTCGAAAAAGCTTGCTTGGTAGATGATCATTCGTGTTCCCCAACAGGTACTGGGACATATCGACACGTCGAGAGCCTGGGTGGATTACTAGCAAGAGTGAGTTGTCCATACGTGGATACGACATTTTCCTAGCCATCCCAGCAGTCCTCGCGGACAGACTCTCTGAGAGGCATCAATAGGCTGCCATGGGAAACCTATTGAATATTAATTTCGGAAGCAAACGACACTGGTGAACCAACGGTGATGGTGATACAGGGTAACACCTGTCATACCCAGTTAGCGAGCGGACCCGCTCAAACACTGGGCTGAAACACCCCCGGGGCAGCCCGGGCACCGGCCACGAACCACGATGCTGCATGGCTCACGATGCACATGCGTGACCCATTCTTGGAAGTGGTACCATTAGAGGGAACCCGTACATGGACGGCCACCAAGTGAAAAGGAAAAAACGCCAGGTTATGCGCACTTGAGCATTCTTTACTCCATGATGATTACCGCCATGGCGGCCCACATGCAGACATCGTGACACGTTTTGTTGATGTTTGCGGTTTTCGCACACAGATATGAAATAATGTATGTGGTGCATTCCATGATCGCGAGAAATGCAAGATGATTCATTTCCGGTGCGTTCCCTTTGTCCAAATCCGCTTATCGAACGTTCCATTATCACCGCGCTCCTAGTGCGGTGGTCTGGAACGCCCGTTTCGGCGCCAGAAGCTCGGATGCTTCTTCTATGCATCAAACGTGTTTTCGATGCCCCTTGGACGGCCGACTCCAACCTCGGACGAGCGGTCATGTGTCTCAAGGTGGGCTAGCGACGGGCGCGCAGGCCGCGATCATGAGCCTAGTAGACCTTTCTGTAAGAATTACTGACGCTTGATCGAAATCCAGACCGAGCCGCATCGCGGTCTTTTCCACGTTTGTAAAACATTTATGTGCCGACACTGAGATAGCCACCGAAACCTATATCTGTGGCTTTGCGGCCTGCTTGCGGGATCGATAAGATATGGATGTAGGGTTTCTCTTCTCAGTGATGTCCCGTAGATACAAAAAGAGAACATTTTGAATGGCGAGGTTCAGTCAGCCAAGTTACCAACTGGGACAGTCGCCACTCACATAGATGCCGCCAGACCGTTCTCGTCCAGGTCGTGCAACAACCAAAAACGGATTGGCCCGTCCTCGAATCGAGCTCTTCGTGTTCATGGGCCCATTTCCGTAAGTGCATGTGTTGGTACGACTGTGAGGTGTGTGGTGGCCAGTCGTTTCAAAAGGGGGGAATCCATAGCGACGCACCAACAAACATGTACGAGTCTCTTCTCACGCAGGCTAATGAACGTGGGACGAATGTCTAAATAACCCACCCCTTCCCACTGGCAGCGGGTAACCCACCGAGGCTCGCATCCAATTTTTGTCAAAAGAAAGCTCCCTCCTTCGCGAGTCTTATACGACAAGCCTAGTGATTCAGATTCGCTCACTGTCCTACTGTTAACAAGTCTTTCGGTACCGCATCAAATCACTCCCACCACCTTGCACAGCTGTGGCGGCTGTTGCCGATATTCTGTGATGCTGCGGCACAGTACTTATGAATAGGCGAGCTGATAACTAAGTATATTCCTCCACCCTGCACAGCTGCTTAGCGGTGATCTGGTGGCCATCTTTACCGTGGGCGCTTTCTGCGATACTTATAGTCACACAGGACGCTTCTAGTTGATGCCGAGAGTATCCCATTTTCCTCCGTTCCGCGACAACTTCGGGTCCCGACTCTCTCTATTTCTCCACATCCTCTTTCTGTCCTTCCGACGTTGCGGAATGTCAAACTTCCGCTTTCCTTATGCTCGATTCTACTCACGACTCGCAGTCCTCCTCGCAACGGCGATCCTGATTCTCGTGGCTTTTCCGTTCAACCGCAGCCTTACTTATTCCTTACTTGTCTATGGTCGCTATCCTCCATTATACCCTCACCACCACCAATTACAACTGGAACTACCACATTACGAATCCTACGAAAATTCAGACACCAAGTACCTATGGGCTCCAAATCATCCGTCCAGTATGCTACCTCATACGCTCCGCCGCAAACCTCGCTGATCGTCATTGTAGAAGTAGGATGGGGGAATGTAATGCAAGATTACATCCTAAGCTACGTCCTCGCGTATTCGACTAATCGCTCGTCAGTACCCTCCCAACCCGAGGGAATCCGCTCCTGACACCAGTCCTAGCTTTGTCTTCGATGACTATACTTGGGTCGTCGATGAAACACCATACTCATACTTTGAGGGGCAGCTCATTCCATCTCGCATCCCTCTAAGTGCACTTGTCGACGGTATGATTTTTTTTTTGGGTACCGTGAGCGTTGAGTACGATCGAACACTCAAGGACCCCTGGCCGGTGGAGTGCTACCTCCAGGTGACGACACTCCTCGAGCTGTATACAAGGATTTCTTTCACAAAGTTTGCCCAAACCCGACCATCTTGCGATTATCTGATGTTACCGGCTGGAGCGACTCAGACACGGTCACATTTGTCATGGACAAATGGGTGGAGAAGATCACGTCGATCGAGGACCCTTGTCTGCAGTTTGAAGAGACGGGCCCGGATAAACAAATATTCGATGTCTTGTGCGTCTCTCAGCAACACATATCTTGACAGAGAACTAACTAGGTCTTGCAGCGTATACGGTAAAAAAGAACGACTTTTGAGCATTTGGCCATACATGTCGACTTTACCTGTCTTGTCTCATTGGGAATGGTCACCTTTGGTTCAGGACGCTTTTGAAACCAATCATGGCGTCATTTACCCGCCTTCCCTGCACTGGCCAGAAAGCCAGGATTCCGGAGAAGTCCGGATGATGCCCGGCCTGCTCGTCATCCATCTACGAAGGGGCGACTTTGCTGGCCACTGCAGATACCTCGCCAAATCCCACGCGCAGTGGAACGCGTTCAATTCCTTTCCCGAGCTGCCTGACAAATACGATGACCCGATCCACGCTGAACCTCAACTTTCCGAACGAGAGGCCGCCATGGCTCACTGCTATCCCAATGTCGCGCAGATCGTTGACAAGGTCAAGGTGGTACGGGGGGACTCGCGACAACCGCTTGAATATCTGTACATCATGTCCAATGGTGACGATGCGTGGGTGACGGAACTCATGCTCGCCCTGCGCGAACTCGGGGGGTGGGAACACATCGGAAGTAATCGGGACCTGCGCCTGACATGGGATCAAACGTTTGTCGGGCAAGCCCTCGACATGTTGGTGGCCCAGAAAGCGCAGGTATTTATAGGAAACGGGGTGAGTCGCTCCCCAGTCTTTCTTGGGGGGTTGATTAAGAGGTTTCGTTACCAGTGGTCTAGTCTTTCTTCCAATATCGTCATGCTTCGAACCGCGAACGGTCTACGGCCGGAGAGCAACCGATTTTGGTGACCAACACATGTTCTGCTTGGCGCGGTCTGTAGGATACTCGTGCATATGCATGCATCTATCCATCCGCACCCACTCAGCTATGGCGACGAAACCACCCATCCCGACCGGGGGCGTCTCGGGAAACGAGAAAGAGGTATATTATCTAATGCAGATGGGAAAGGGGGAGGGTAATTACGATATAGTTCGGACGCCTTCTTGCTTGCCTGGATCTTTTTTGTACGTCAAGTGAATGATACCCCGTTACACGTTCCTGCAGCTTCAATACGTAGTTTTGGAGTACATATTAGAGGTTGTATTTATGTGAACAATACCCATATAATGTCACATCGGGCTACTTCTTCGTTGTTCAATATATACAGTACATGGCCTGGATACCAGGCTGGACATTTCCCGTGACACAGCTTGATCATGTCCGCGTTTGCGCTGCTGCAACAAAAAATCTGCCAAAAATTTACTGCAGTCGGTCTCAGCCTGCGGGGCAGTATAGTATGTTAAACTATACTTGTCAAGCACTGTTCCTTCTTACAGTCCATTGCCACTTCCAAAACTTAATAGAGACAAGTTCGGAGTTTAAATCTGTGATCTCTCAGGACGCTTCCAGCCCCACATCCGTCGTGGGGTTTCAGTCGAAGAAGGGCGGAGATGCATATTCAAAGTCCTCCTGTGCCATTCTTCAATGCCGAGGCGGAGCCTGAACCATGCCGACAGCGTGGTCATGCTCCAGGCTGGACCCTCATCTCTTTTTCTATTCTCGCTACCAAAAATCGACTTTAGAAACTCTCGGAAGCACGGGATAGTTGATGTCTTGATGGTAGCCTACATGCTCCTATTTTTTGTGGGTAGTTGTAGTATTCCAGGATCTCTCGGGTCTGGGTCATTTTTCTGTATGACATTCGTTTGATCTATCTCCATTTCTACAACCTCCCCAAAAAATAGGCAGCTGATTTGCAGCATATCATTGTACTCTTGTCAGTGTAACCTTGGGTATGAATACAGTCGTGTTATGGTGAAACTCGAGTTTTGCAACTCTAGTCCCATTTGCAACGCCGGTTGTTTGATGGGCGTCAGAAAGAACGACTGCGATGTTGAATTTTATTGGACATGCAAGCGACGACGTATACCGAGCGCAACGTTGAGACAGAACGTGCTAGAAAGCCCGCGCAACCGAGTCTCCTACCTCGACCGTCGTGCTAGTATGCACCGCAATCTCCAGATCCTGATGCGGTGTCTGCGACCGCGAACGAAAGTGAGGGCAAGTCAAACTGTTAGCGCAATCGTCCTCCAAACAAAACGTGCCAAAAAAACACGTCATGAGGGGGGGACTTGCCTTGCTTTGCACAGCCAGCATCGAATGTTCATTCGTCGAGTCGGTAAAGCCAGTTGCGAAAGTTGGACCGCCAGACAGTGCGGAGAGGTGAATGGAAACGACGCCGTCGCCTGTGCGGAGGCGTTGGCGTGCGTTGAGTCTAGGAGCCGAGCTCATCGTGAGTTTCATTGCCATTCGGGTACGAAATCGGAAATTGTCAACGCCGAAGTCGGATGTGGCGCCCCACCGACGTTGGTTGTGTGCCAGCGGAGGGGGGAAAACAGAGGAAGCGACGAAACCGAGTAAAAAAATCAGGCTTACAGGGCCAGGTACGAATTTATGTACACTGGAGAAACCGCGTTAGTCTCAGTGTCACCTTGCCGGGTGGAATTCGACTCTGAATGCTTACGCTTTGCGAGATTGAAGTAGAACCCCATGAAGATGAAGTTTGTCGGCATCGCAGCGTACTGTCACGGATGATCAGTGGCGCTCCCACGTAGAGTAGCAGGGATCGACACACCATTGTGGTCCCAAGGATGGTGTCGATGCTGATGAATGTCACAAGGTACAAATCAAACCTTCAGAGTCGTGAAAGCTTAGATGATGGTACGCACGAGGTGAGTAGGCCTTTGAGAACGTTCATTAGAAAGGCCAGGAACGGAAGATGCGGGGTGTAACTCACCGGTTGTAATAGTATATGCAATTAGGGTATTGACCAATGTAACTGTGCTTGATGACGAACAGACAAGCAAAACAGTGGACACATGAGAGAGTACAATTACCTCTTGAATCCCGTTCTTGACTTAAACAGGTAGTAACATAGCACGACAGACACGTAAAGGTCGCCTACAATAGTCGCGGCAAAGCTGGCATAGAGCAGGGGCTGAAGGGAGTTGGAAATTCCTAAAGAGACTCCGTACATATACTGACCGTGAGGGTATCAAGTTGCGTCCAAGACACAAGGTTGAAGCTGTGATATTGCGTGAGGTTCCAGTGCATCCAACAAGAGTTAGGACCGACGCTTTCGCTGTAATTACTGCAACGCTTTCAGGTCATCCAGATTATTTTCGGGAAGGGGGATGCTTACTGAGGCCAACGGCTACAGATGGAAATCACAAGTCAGCATGAGCAAAACGAGTCTCTGCATGATACTTACTCAATTCACAAAGAGATATGATCCACTGATAAAACGGATCAGAACACAACACCCTGATGACTCCAATGCTCGCGGGACTCCCGACTCACAACGATAGACGTCAAGATGATGTTCCCATTGCTGACTGTACACCATCAAAAACACACCATTCGAAGAATGACAGCAGACTTACGTGCCCATACTCGCTTTGAAAACATACTTGATATTAATTAGCATTGGGTGTGCAGAGTATCTGGCGTATGCTTACGACCGGATAAGCACATCCGTGACGGTCTGAAACCGAATCATCTATTAAACAGTTTCGAGGCCACAAAGCTTGAGAATCTCACTGTCACCGCTGTATGCATCTGGTGAAAATACTGCCTTAGATGGGGGTAGGTCTATCATAACAAAGTGACTCACGATCATGGTCCTACAGAGACTGTGAATCACCACTTCTTGGAGAACTACAAGTGGCTACGTACCACACTGGGGTTGATATGGACATCGGGTTCATGTAGTTAGTCACAAGATAATGATAGACTATATGGCTAGTCAAGCATGCGTCAAAGGTGTCCAAAATCCTGCAAGGAGCGTCAGCAAAGAGAAAAGCAGGTCTGCATATGCGTTATCTCACCATAGTATAGCTACCTATGACCGACGGGAAATTAGCAATCAGATGCTCCAATGTCACTGGAGAAGCTTACAACGAGCTTCAAAGCTAGTCGGTCATTGGGGTATCGCTGATAGTAGATATAAGTTTGAACACTCGTGATACCCCAAAAACTGAAAGGACGACCTTGGTCAGACGCAGGTGCCGGGGACCGAAAACACTCACGCTGAAGCGAAAAAACTACCAATGAGGAGGGCTCCCAGCGTATTATCTACACTGAATGGGAGAGGTGGTGGATCGGTTGTGGTCGGGGCCGGAGTAGACATATGTGACGAGTTGAAGGAGCGACGTCCAGTGTCAGCGCGAAGAGTTAGCGAGCGATCCTCGAAGGAAGTGTGCAAATGTGTATTTAAGTGCAGTATTGCATGCGGATCCACAGCACGGTCCACATGACCTCGACGGCCCCTTCCTTCCATTACACACTCAATGAACGGTTGTAACTTGGACCCACACCAACCTAATATGGCAAGATTTCAGATACGGCATCAATAAGTGCTCCAACGTTGGAAGCGGGCTCTCGTGTGAGTGGAGGAACTCGTACTTAGTAGCAACATCGTGTCTCGACGTTGATTGCGCCTAATCGAATCCTCAGACTTGAGCGGCGAAATCTTCTGTAGCTGAGGTTGAGCTGTATTAATTCTACTCGGATCTCCACCGTTGGTCCAGGCTCTGGAGTGGTGACAGCACCCGATAGGTTGAGTACTAGCGAGCCTGAGAAAATCTATAAGATATGGGCGACCCGCAAGGCAGTAATTAAATGTGTAGCGTCACCGCTTGACGACCCTATCACTTAGACTTGAGGCCTTTTGCCACTGGCAGTGGAGGGACGGCTAGCAAAAAAGTGAATAAAGGTGACGAGAACTGGCCCCATGATGGGAGGGCTCTCAGTGAGAGTACTAGCTCACTGATTCATGAAAGTGGGCTCACTGGCAATTTGTACGTTTTCTCTCGGATAGTAATTTGCAGGACCGGCTGGCTGTACTCGCGACGTGACCATCATTCGGAAGGATTGTATTGGGACCTTTTCCTCATCTAATGCTGAAATTATCCCCAACACGCCGTCACCGGTTTGATATCGAGCAATGTTGTGTGCTTGTATCGTTGACACCATGCTTGTCAGAGCCTACTTACGCATACGTTGAACGCTGCAGCGCTGAACATGTGGTGGGAATCGGAAACTGAGAGACACAGCTTCAGACTCAGATGGTCGACAATCGTTGGTGAGTGTTGCTTGGACACGATACTCCCGTTGACCATCACGTTTGCAATGGTTGTCATGCTCAGATTTCCGGAGAACGGCCGACCTGCTTGTAACCGACTGGACTCGCAGTGTCTATCAACATATGAACTCTGCCGCGCGAGTTGGGGATGAATACCGCTCCCCAGCCATACGTCGCGTTAAACCGTCATGACGAGCACCAGAGGCTGAGCACGACCGGAAGAGAGAGCACTCACGTCAGACCTCTTTGGCAGCGAACGCCTTGCAACTCAAATCAAAGGACGGGCGTGTCGGGTGCAAGTCCAATAGCAACACTCATGTAAATGTGACCCTCACCACCTCGACCTCGCCTTGAGGCTGTTTTGCGACTGGGTACATCCCCGAGACCTGTATATCGTACACTCGTTACAGCACCACTTCCGTCGCGCGCCCATCCACGTCGTCATTGGACATGTCCAGGTCCTCTACCAGCGTCCGTAATCCTTCCAGAAAATCATACTTTTGTTCTGCCTTTTTTCGCTCATACAGCCAAGGACAATCGATATTCATGCACGCGTTTGGCTCGTTCGATGCGTTAGAAGTGCAAGACGCGCATATACGCTGCGTGTCAAGGAGCCTTTGTTCGCCTTTTCGCAAACGAAGCAAGAGATTGGGTATCGTCACCTGAGGGTTGGCGTGACAAGCTTCACAGATACCTAACAATAGATATGGTCGATTCAGTACGCAAAGTGGACGAACGATGCGAGACTCGGCACAAGCCTACCGTCTAAAGCCGTACGACCACACGTCAGGCAGCGAGCACTCTGAAAATGCTCGTCGATCTTGAACCTGTTCGTATGAATACGCTCACGCTTTCTAGGCGAAAGCGCAAGCGGATCCCGTTCGTCGACGGTGATTGTTTTCGGCATCTCGTCATACCACGCGCGGACATCCGCACCCACGAGGTTGAAGATGCGCTCCAATGGGGGTATCAGAACCCTCGAGATGTAATAGGACGCGTCGATGCGCAATTGCCTGGTCATGCTATATCAGCCTCGCTCGCGCTGTTACGGATCGGGACACACCGGTTCGCCAGAAACACTTCTGGTGTGATGGCTCTCTCCACGAGCCGTGTGTGCGGATCACCGCGCACGATGACATATGGTACACGGTCTCCATACTGAGGCTCGTCGTTCTCGTCCTCCAAGATCCTTCGCGCAGCCACTGCGACACCAGGTGGCGGAGGCCCCTTGTCGCTGACAGAATCGCATCATTCTAGCATTCCTGCATGATGCATATCAAAGACCGCAGCGATTTCTTACCTATACGTCCCCATCCTCACTTCCTTTGCAAAAATGAAATCTTGCAAGGATATTCTATTGCGCAGGATTTTTGACCACGTTTTGTAGCAGTAGCTCTTGACCTCGCTCAGGTCTTGCGTGCGGAACAAGATCCTGGAACATTTCATCGTCAGCCTCGGGAAAGGTTCACGATAGACGGAACCGACTTTAGACACGTTTCAGTCATCTTTGCCTGAGCTGGGACGCCGTCGCGTCGCACGGTTTCGATGCCTTTGGCATCAAACGTAGGTTCGGTTTCGTCGGGCGTTTCGTATTTGAATCCGACGTATCTTTTCTTCGCCATGAGCACGCATGGCAAGTACACCTTTCCCAACTCCGTGAGTCTTGCTAAACGGTACGTGTAATCCCTGTGTCATGCCCACCTTTTCAAACTTGAGCTTGACAGGCGGTGGATTCATGGCAGTGATCGTATCCGCGATCTCGTATCCAATCTTGAACGCCTGTTCCTTGGTTTTACCCTTGAGATAGATGAACACCGAATCCGTATCCCCATACACGACCCTCGCGCCCCATTTCTCAGTGGTGTCAATGACAGCGATAGCCTGGGTTACCAAGAATGACTTGGGTTGTAGCGAATCGACGTTCGAGGCATTTCCACCAACACACCTTTTCGAGCGTCTCCCGCCCACTCTGTACGATACTGTCTGCAATCTCCACCGCAGGCATCCGCCCCGAATACGTCGCGCCCGTGTAGCCGTACGTGACGTTGGCGATATACTTGAGTCCGAGTTGCCGCGCGTCCAGTATTCGGCTTAGTGCCTACACCACGTGGGTGTGATGCCCAATATTAATGGGAAAAAAAAGATCGGAACGTGCGTGCGTGCGTACCTTGTCACTTTTGACCCCCTTCATGGCCTGCTTCACCATCACGCGCGTGTCCAACAACTCAGTCAACATCCGGCCTAAAAGTCCCTGCCGTACGATAGGCTTGACATACATGATGCCGTTCGGTGCGACTTGGGGACGGGGGTGAGTAGCGTTTTATGAATGCGTTGGGTAAATTGACGGACTTGTAATGTAATCTTGCAATTTCTCCAAAAGACCAGGGGGGAGATCGAGATCCATCACGCCCAGCTTGTTTCGGTCCTGAAACTCGGCCACGCGACCCAAACACGTCGAGTAACAATAATTGTATGCAATCATGATAGATGGATAGAGAGATTGAAAGTCGAGAACGAGGAGAGGTCCGTTATAGAAGGCGGAGAGAGGTTCCATAATAAGAGGCATACATTCGGCAGCGTTTTGTTTGCCGACCTGAAATTCCCACTGGTTTAGCTTTCTGCGCTGGATGAATTGCATGGCGAAACCCACAACGTACGTCTTGTTTGCTCGGCGAGAGAAGAACAAAGCTCTCGGGCTTCGCGATGCGAAACAAGAAGGACTCTACCTTGAATTGAGAGCCGCGACTGATGACGGAGTAGAAATCGACTCCAAAAACGCGGGCGAATTCGCTGTCATCGAACGTGTCAGTCATCCGTCATCTGTGACCACAGGGAACTCACGCAGTTTTCGTGGTCGTCTCGGCTTCCTCGAGAATATCAAGCGTCATCGCAGTGCGGTCACGAAAATGTCGCAGGACCCGCGCAGTATGGACAGGACTCTCGCTGTTATACCAAGTCGTCAACGCCGATGGCGTATATCGAGGAACCCTGTGCACGGTCAAAGTCAGTGACAACACCTTTACCAAGTCCAAGCACTAACCTTCTGCGCAACAGATGAAAGGCCACGTTCTCGAACGAGTAACTGCCCAGCGTCTGCTCGCTACGCATAATTCTCCAAACGTTGAACGCGTGTCGGCCAGTGACCTTGAAGGTAGTGGTCGTTCGAACACTCCATTGGTCAGTTCCACTCCGTGTCAAGGTGGTCGGCGCACGCGCAATCAGTTCGGGAACGTCGAGTCCTGCGAGCGTCAGTACAACATCTTGAAGGTGGCGAGCATCCTACCATATTGAGATCCACGAGAACTGAGATATCCCCAAGACGCGACTTGCACCTCCCAACCCACGAGAATATCTGGGTCGACGTCCATGACGATGTCGATGATTCGATTGATTAGCTCAAGTTCATCTGAGAGCACTTCGAGGGAATAACCACGTAAGCGACGGGGGTCCAGTTGTGGATTTCGAACCACGAGAATGCCTTGGTCGAGTAACCCGGAATGCAGGTCATCATTTCCTAGCGCGTAGAAGAGGGCGACAATTTCGTCCTGGTTCGCGTCGGGCATGCGATCCCCTCGAGAAGGTGCTATGCAAGAGTTTTGACATAGTTGAAAACATTTTTGTAGGAGAATACGCACCAAAGATTTCCATCGAGAACAAGGTCATGTGTTGACCTTCACGCGTGTTCAACTCGGAACGTTTCGCCGGCAATGACTCCCATCCAAAGGGGTTTGCTGGCGTCCGTCCTGCAATCTAGCCAAGCGGGTGAGCATGATTACTGCAGTGGAACGGAAAGATGAATTACCTGTGAATTGTCTGTCGCAGGTTTACTCGGCTTTATTGGATTTTCCTCCAACCACTTCTTGACCTCTCGGATGCTTGGAGGAGTGCTGGCATATTCCCATCCATTACATGGTGCGGAAAGCCGCGTGGCCTTGGACGAAGAAGAGATGTAATTCTCCCTCGCTTGCCACTCCTCAAGAGTGTCAAGTCCTCCACCACCTTTGAGACGGTAGACGAGGCCAGCATACTCCCTGGGGCCATCAGGGACGTCAGCTTTCTTGGAATAGAATGGGTCGTTATATATCCGTCTTGGCAGCCCGAATTTCTCGAGTGTGCTCAGAAGCTCCGATGTAGACGGTGGAGGGGGAGCATATACAAGGACCCGACCCTTCGATGGCAGTGCCGAGGACTGGGACTCGAATGGAGAGTTGTACGACGCCCTGGGCAGGGAAAGCGGCGCCGACGAGGAGCTAAGTTGTGAGGTAATTTCGATCGACTCTGGCTCAAAGGTACTGTGATTTTGTGAACGAACAACCCCTTGGTATAGAACAAGGCTTACGGTAAACAATCTGGTTCTTCGTCGTGGGTCGAACCTGGATGGTTCGGGACTTCATCAATCAACAGCATGTCTGGGCTTCGTGGTAAAAAAAGTCATTGGTGCATCACTGATTCGACCATCCCTCACCGACCTGCAATCACGAAGGGGAGTGGAGGCAACATGGTTTCCAGGCATGCTATCCAACGGTTGTTGTTGAATTAGGGTCCTGCGCAATGTGTCAAGATCACGGTTGATCGCAAAGCAGAACTTTTACTTTGGCGTCGTGAAGACATCATGAGCAGACCTTTGTTGATCTGCATGTCTTCGTAGCCTAAGTTAATTAGTAAAGTCGGGATAGGTGGGGTGTGGTTCAATCTCACTTGGCAGGTGTTGCTGGATCATTGGTATCCACAGAATGACTGCGTAATCGTTTCTGTCTGTGGATTCAAGTGAACAAACATTTCATGCACGAGGGATTGCAATACCTTGCTTGTATTAGCTGATTCCAAGCAATCGTGAATGGGTTCTTGACAACGGGTGGTTCTTCCCTCCCTTGAAAAGGATTGGGTGTGCTGTGATTACATTAGCATGATAATGGGAAGGAACTTCAAGCTGAGACTCACCTCGCCCTCGTGTTCAGATCTCCATGGTTCTCAGCCCCTTGATAATCGGGTGCAGGTTTCTCCTCTGGCTGGCGTATGCAGCCCTCCTCCTCAATAACCTCTTCTACCTCGCCGTTCTTCCCCTCGTCAGCCAGTTTTGGCCAATCCTGTTCTGCCATCTGATCAATATCCTGGCTTGACAAGATTTCCTCGTCGACATCTACACCAATCCTCTTTGAAGCACCATTGCCTATCCACGACTCACCCTGGCTAACCTGTGCAAAAGGATTTTCCACCTCCTCGGTGCCAGCCAGTGCCAGTGGTGGCACGACATTCAAGTTCTTAGACACAGGCCGTGCAGGCTTCCAAGTCCGCCACTCCGGTTCCCAGAGCGCCTCCACACTCTCAAACGTCGTCATGACCCACTTTTCCCAGCGTGCCTCACTCTCAACCATTATTTGATCGCCTTCCTTTTCTCTCTGGATCTTAGCCCGGAGTTCTTCCCACCACCGTGCCTCAGCGACCCAATCCCCG
Source organism: Boletus pseudopeckii (assembly GCA_038092915.1). Taxonomy (NCBI): domain Eukaryota; kingdom Fungi; phylum Basidiomycota; class Agaricomycetes; order Boletales; family Boletaceae; genus Boletus; species Boletus pseudopeckii. The sequence goes on from JBBPRH010000218.1 coordinate 14,277, forward strand.
CCTTCCCCTCGCGACGACTTGCTCAAGTCCATCGGCATCTTAGGAGACGGAGACAAGCCTCTGGCGACTCGGCGGTGGCGTTCGTCTTCCCAAAGTTCGCGGACACTCAAGACGACAGGGTCAGATGGCATTGGTGGCGCTGGAATGGTCAATTTGTGATGCACGCTACGTGCAGAAAGTTGGTGCCGGTTGAGTATCTGATGCGCGGCTACATCCACTTCAAGTGGCATGCGTGATTGTCGAAAGTAGGGAGACATCTGGAGCGTGTTGGATGCACCTAGGTCCGAATCGTCCTCCTCAACGCCACGTTTCCATACCTGGCCGAGATTGATCCAGCCACAGCCGTACAAACCAAAGTCGCACATGAACTGGAGGTGATAGCTCAGGTGACTCTCGTAGGCACGGAATTTGGTGTGCATGACCGTGCCGGATTGCAATATGGTCACAGCTCGGTTGACAAAGACGGGATCTGCGACGAAAATCTTGAGGAATGGTGTGTAGGAAGAATGAAATCCATAAAAGTGAACGCCTTTCACGAGGATGATGGCACGGATAAACTGAGAACTGGGGGAGGTTGGGTTACGTTTGATCGAGAGTGCAATAGCGTGGTTGAGGGATAGGGATAGCTGGGCAATGTACTGGTTGACTGGCGAGCAGGTTAATTGATTACTGCAGACGAGCGAACGAGCTTACCATGATCTGGGGTCATGTTGCCAGGATAGTCGACGAAGAAATACGGATAGACTTGGTGGACATGGACACAAGCCTTCTCACCAATAGACGAGGCGCCATATATACGAACCACGGGTACGCGAGGCAGCGAAGTGTTGTCGAGGGGTCCAGGAGGTGCCAAAATGTGATCTATTTGATTGATGAGGACACTCAACGAGACGTGTCCTTGATCGACATGGTCTGTGTTCATTCGAGTCGTCGTACAAGACAGAGGTGGCAGTGCCACGGATAATAATTGCTATTTCAGACTATCACATGGGGTCGAGACTGTACTACCCAAACATGAGCTCAAGACATTCGGTAAGCGGGCAGAAGTCTAAGATCAGCAGATTTTGAGGAGATTTCTGGGCCATGGAAAGGCCGACCATTGTGAAATAATGAAAAGCGCATGCCACTTTGAAGTTTGGTGACTTTAAATTATTATGTCGTGACACGGTGCTGGGTTTGAAAAATCGACGAGTACGACACTTCCTTCTGACCGTACGGTAAGTACGAATGCTACAGTACTTGGCAACACGAAGAGCTGGGGATCCAAGACGTCTAACGCAAATGTCTTTTCCATAGGCTCTCGGACATTGAGTCACACTTTGTTTTTTCGCAATATCTGACGAATCGCCCACCGTCCCCGTGCGAAGTGCTGTTTTGCTCATACAGCACCATTGCTCTCTGCTCGTACCAGAATGTCTGGACCACCGCGTGCATCAAACTCTCCGCCTTCATCTACTTCATCCCCAGATACCCCTACTTGGACACCGTCAGAAGAGGGAAAGTGGGAGTACAAGGACTGTATTTCATGCAGAGTCATCGGGACAGGTGCACTCGGTCTGACGGGTTTGTATGCGTTCCGTATGGCTCGTCCACGAGCGCCAGGAAGCGTCGCTGAGAAGATACTGATGGCTGGAATTGGGGTTGGTGAGTCGAACTACTTCCTGGTCTCATTGCAATCTGTCTTTGTCAATCCCGGGTATTTTGAATTTGTAAAGCCGGCAAAAAAATGTACTGATACACATACACCCTTTCTTTCACAGGATTCCTGGCAGGCAGTGTCGTGAGATGGAACATGACCCCCAGAGAAATGCTTGGAACGTTTATCGACCAGTTCCGTGGTGCTTCACGGCCACCGGAATCATGATTCAGTCTGCAACATATCGCGTAGTTTACTACATATTGTTCATCTGGGATAATCTCGAACATGGTCACCGCTCAGAATTGGATCTCGCATGCGAATGTCTCCACAATGGCTGAATCAAGTCGAACTAACATGGTAGGTTATTTTCATCCTTCTCGTCCTTTTGGCTCCCTAGTGCGACTAAAGATAATAGGAACCTGTCCGGTCAGACTTGGACGTCTGCAAGTGTTCTCTTAGCTCCGTCAGGGGTTATTTTCCCTTTCGCGGTTGCTAACGTCAGCACCCAAAAAGGCTCGATTGTCTTGGGAAGAAGCAACAAGGGCGATCAGTGACGAACTTGGATTTCTCCACTCATTCTTCGAAATATCGACTCTGATCACCATGAAAACATTCTCTCGTTCGGAACGAAGACGAACGGTGGACTTTTATTCTGAGCCACTCGCAACGTTACCATACTGGGTAATTTTCGAAAACATGCCCCGACGCAATCAACCATATTTGTATTATGGACACTAACCGAGTGGCTCACTCCCCTACGCGAGTGGCACCCCCTGATGCTTGGACCTCCCAATGTGATTGCTTGCTGAAAGTAGCCTAACTGGGTAATTTCCTTGTGGCTATGAAAAGTTGCTCCGACGCAATCACTCTATCCCATGGTCAAGATGTGGACATCCCCCAATCCTATAAATTGCTGCGTGGAGAGAATGGGTTGGTTCATCCCCAGCGCCTATCTTCCACTCAGTGCATACGCGAGCTATCCCTTTCCCCTCGTACGCGCTTACCCGCACCCATCCTCTCCATCCACCCCTCTTCTCAATCAACCCCTTGACTAGAATTTACCGTCATGGTGAACCCTCGCGCCTCTGTATGTCCTCAAGTGGTATTATGCGCGCGCGTTACTCATCCATCCTATTCAGACCGCCGTGGCTTGCGATATATGTAATAAGACCATCAGCCGCAAAGCCGACCTTGCTCGGCATATGAGAACTCATTCAACGAACAGAGATTCGTTGTACGTGCACCGTTCAAGAATATTCTCCCGCGACGCGATGCTGACTGGTCCCAACAGAATGCATGCTTGCCAACACCCTGGATGCGAATACAAAACCCTCCAGCGCTCTAATCTCACGACTCACATGAATGTACAGTGAGTGTTACCACAGATGAAGCAATACACGCCCCACTCACTCGTTTGATAGCTCTCGTGAACGTCCCAACAAGTGCCCTACAGACGGATGTCACTTCAGTACATCAGACCCCGGTTCCCTCACGAGGCACCGTAAAGAGATTCACGGATACGAACCCAAAGCAAATTCTGGGAGCCATCCGGCCACTATTGCTCGCAAGGCGGCGCGTCAACAGCGCAGGATCTCCCCATATACTCGCCCGTCTTCGATCTCGCCTAGCTACTCGGTGCGTCCACTGTCCCCGTTGGACCCACCCTCCGGCATACACTCCCCCCGTCCCCGGGTACCCGCAATACTCGATCTGTCCCCCCCTTCATCCCCTTTGCCCGCCAACGCCCACGCAAAGGATGGCATCAAGAACACCTCCGCGGCATACAGCACTGAATTAATCACCAAACTCCCGCGGGTCAACGACTCAGGCCCCGCACCCAATCGTACGCCAGAGAATTCTCTTCTCCTCAGCTCTAGATCGTCGACCGCACTGGAGGCACCTACGATGGAGTACGCCCAGCTGCCCGTGCCCGAGCAGGGGAAACTTTGCGCCATCGACCTGCCTGCTCACCTGGTCTCTGCTGGGACAACTCCCATCGAGGTCAGTGATGCAATGCTCAACGAGTTCCTTGCCCAATTCGATAACTGGTACCCTAAGGCTATACCTGCATATACTGCACCACCCCTCCCAGCGCCTTTCGGTCAGTACCCCGTCCACAATGTACACGCGCCAACTCCCGCATCCCTTCCCTCGTATGAGGTTCAATACACCGTCAACAATGCAATCATGTCCACTCCCGTACCGCTTCCCTCGTATGGGATCCAGTACACCACCGAACATGTAACCGTGCCCACTCCCGCATCCCACCCCTGGTATGGGGCTCTGTACACCCCCGAAAATGTAACCGTGCCCACTCCCGCATACCATCCCTCATATGGGCCTCAGTACACCGCCGTAAATGTGACCGTGCCTACTCCCGCATCCCATCCATCGTATGGGGCTCAGTACACCGTCAACAATGCTTCATACGGCTACCCTACCGATGCAGTGTCGTTCGACGCTCAATTCTCGCAGCCTCATTCATTCATTGCACCGGATATGGATTTCTACCCTCATGTTGTCGACCAGACCTACTTCTACACCGCTCCCGCGGCGACAAGCGGTTTCCCGACGCAGGTTTACTAATTCCTGGTCCCTCTGCTGCATCTTTTCTTCTCCATTTTTTATTTATTTATTCTGACTGAAACGCATTTGTACCATTACCCCACACACTGACACTTCATCTCTGGATCACACTTAAATCACCGTCACACTTAGATATGTTATTTCATATCTATCCATCATTTAAGGCATTGCATGTATTGGCCAATTGGCCTCGTATCGCAAATCTTTGTGTGTACTATTACCTTTTCCACCTCACAATAACGGTACTCGAATCAGACCGAAATTTGGATCGTTCTACCATGGTTGTGAACTTTGAGGTTTGAGTGTCTGAGATGGCAAGCAAAGGTTAGCAACTTAGTCAGCGAAGCGCTGAGTCAGAGTAGGCGCGGACAAAGTCACGTGCAACTGGCCTATGGGAAGAGGCTGTCCAGTGTCCTCCGACTCGGAGTACAGCAGTCGCAGCAAGTCAAAGCCAGTGCTTGGGCCCACAGTCCTTTATAGTTCTTCGTTGCCACGTACATCCACGGCCGTCTTCGAGGTCACATCCAACAGATCTGCTACACATCATACAACAACATCACTACCTACTACACCCGGTCTAGAAGCCCTAGTGGCATACATCGACATCCTTACAGCCCATTCACTCGCGTTCTTGATGATACTTTAAGATGAATCATTCCAGCTCGGAAACGACGTCCAACTCGCCCACCGCGATTAGTCCCTTTTCGACTTATTCCCGTCTCAGTGAGGCGACCTCTGACGGTTAGCGTTGTTCCATTCCGATTGCACATTCATTACTGACGTCTCCCCTCTCTTTCTTATATGCTTGTGAACACACACGACATGCTCCCGCATTCCCACTGATACGTTTTCATATCCGCGGGGTGACACGACCGCCAAAACAGAAGCACCCGATCTCGGTGCTTTCAATACCGTCTTCCGCGAACTCCAACAGCTCCAGATTGGTCCTCCACGAATTCTTCACACGACTCTCCCAACACTTATGCTCCACGCGGATCACGATGAACCTGAACTCGAACTCGAATCTGCGTCCCCGCGCTCGGGACGGTTGTCGTCACTTCCTACGGACTCGGAGCCCAATGCGGGCTCAACGGTGTGGACGCAGAATATCATTTCGTCGTATTTCGATCCCTCGGTGGCAAGTGCACAGACGAGGAGTGCAGTGGACGATCGGTCGCGCGCCACGGAGAGCGCGACGGACGATGTGCATGCACACCATCTGGGCCTGAGCTCAGACGGGGATGGCGAGGACATGTTTGGTGTGCACGGATCCGATTCCGAGACGGAGGGTGAGGTAGATCCGCTCACGTTCACCGTCGTGGGGTCCCTTGCGTCCAGTGCGGGGAATTTGGGTCCAGTCGGCATCGTGGACGACCCGGAACATCCCACGTTGGGCACGATCGACAGTGTGATCGAATTTCTGATGTCGGAGAGGAATAGAGTTCAGGCGGGTCGGTTGGCAGAGAGACGGATGATACAGCATTATAGTTCAACGTCGGATGGGGGGGTCAGGGGGAATCAAGATGCGGACATGCGGCGGGCGAGAAAGCGGCGGAAGAAGAAACCGATAAAGACGATTCAGATATTGAAGCGCCCCGTGGACGCACCGGAGACGGTGTCCGAGACGACGGTGCACGCGGACGATGCGAGCGGCGATGCAGATAGAGATGATGCGGATGCGGACGTGCCAGAGGCCGAAGGTGAATCGTCTTCGTCGCTCGATAATACGCACCACCACTACAAATCGACGCCGTCGACGCCTCCTTGGACGAATCGCGCCCTTCTCAAACGTGATGTGTTGAAACACAGCAAGTCGACACCAACGCTCAAGGTCAAGACGATACCTCCTGATCCGCAGATCTTGAAGCTGCGATGTCTCGCACATAAATTACGACTCAGGTGCCCGGAGGACTATGAACGCATCACTGCTTTGCTCACTCAAGACTTTAGTGGCGGAGAATCTGATTTCTCTGATCCTAGAGGGCCGGCGCCGCGCGCCAGGGACACATTGATACACGTTTTCATCGATCAGTTGCGTCATCCTTTTCGTCGTTGCGTATGCAGATAGGCTGACCGCAATTCGCTTTCGTTTGCACAGCTCGAATATTCTCATTGGACTTCTTACGCATCATAAGAAACACCGTTCATTATCACGTCGTCCCAAACGACTCTCACATGCAGCGCTTGCGCTCCTTCTCGAACGGGGACGACCGATCACGAGACGATGTCTGGTGACGTCTTCACCGCTATATCAACCGATGGAATCGGCCATCCAACTGGGTTACGACGTCCGGATATACGCACGTGTACCTGATAGGGGGAACGCGCCAGACAGGCGACACCCTCATTTACCTGACTCTGCCGCATTGCGTAGCGCCAACTGGCGGAAATCCGACCCGAATCCCGCTTCTACATCTTCGTCGTCTTTTTCAAAGACACACGTACGCTTACACTCGGGTGGGAACGTCTCGACGGACTCGGATCGTGCGACTGGTAACGGGAACGGGAGTGGGAGTGGGAGCGCCGCGCGTGCGGTCGCTGGGCCTTCTGGGACGACGACGACGACCACTGCACGGATACGCTATAGAGAGCAGGGCGTGGACGAGCTCCTCCAACTCAAACTCCACCAAGCGATCGCAGCGACCGACCCACCTCCGCCTAACGCCACGATCGTGCTCGCCACCGGGGATGGCAACGTCGGTCAATTCAGCGAGGAAGGTTTTCTGGGTCCCGTTCGACTGGCGTTGCAGCGCGGCTGGAAGATCGAGTTGTATGCATGGCAAGAGGGGTTGAGTCGGGCGTGGAAGAGGGCATTTTCGGATGGACCGTGGAAGGAGCGGTTCAAGATTATCAAGATGGAGGATTTTGCGGATGATCTGTTGGAGGTGGAGGTGGAGAAGTAGGTGTGCTCCCCTTCTTCCCTGGTTTGATGCAGCTTTATTTTCTTTTTTCTTTCAACCTTTCTTTTTCCTTCAACATCTGTGGTTTTGATGGTGTTGTGTTTGGGTGCGGTGGGAGGAAGCTCGACCTATCACGTCGTACAAATTCTGCATGGCGAATCCGATGACGCTCGATTTGCTTTGTGTTACTAGTTTGCATTCTCCTTGCACTTTGTATCTATCATATATCCTCGTCCCTCATCGTCGCACATTTCAAGATGGACCCTCCAGCTAATCGGGCTTCAAGTTGTATTTAACTGTAATACTGTAGTGTAAATTTTAGATGACGGTCTGCAGATCACCCGTGGTGGTCGACGAAGGAGGATTGGTGCTCAGATTGGTACCATGTTGAGGTACATCAGGTTTAAATCTGCTCCTCGTGTGGCAGTCAGACAAGTTCCGCTATAGCGCAGATCCACCGTCTTATCACCGCGCTCGTTCCGATGACCCTTGCATATGTACATTTATATTATCGTGACTGAGATCTCGACTCGTCCAGAGCCTCGAGGCAGTAGCTGTATTGCAGCTAGCTTCGCTAATCAAAAACGTGTTTGCATTTTAGCGCAATTGCTTATGAGCTGCCGTACATGCTTACCTGCGCCGCATCTGTCGAATGCCAACCTACTTTAGTCCCGAGCTAATCGAGTGATCTTTCTTTTGCATAGGAACGTTACTTACTCATTTCACAGGGACGGCCGTCGTTCTTCCACTCCAATGAAGTTACCACAGGGGCCACCAATTACCGTTGAGGGAAGATTAATGTGGCTGAGCAACGAGGAGACGGCGTCGTCATGGAGCTGAATAAACTCGGTCGATTCTCCTCAGCCTCTGTGGTCATGCCAGTCCGGCATATCGGATTCTGAGCCTCATTGCCGATCAACATTTCAGAAGAGTCCTAGATTGGTACGCCATGAGGCAAGTTTGCAACGTGTCGTTGGCTACCAATTTCCTGAAATTACTTCACGCCCTGCGACGACTGCTGTCCATGGCCTGTGGTACGTTGCACGTTTGTCTTGAACATGATGCACCTGAGTGATGGTTAGGTTTTGTCGGTGTGCACGGATAGTACGAGAACTCACTGAAATTCAGCTTCTCAGTGCGACTCCGATGCCCGTGGGTTTCCTGGACGAAGACGCACATATGGGGTATTACGATTTCCTCCGCGCCGTCCGGTGAATTTACCTGACCCTCGGCTTTACGTAGACCCAACCAAACGTAACTGTGGCCTCACTTCAAGTTGGAATGACGAACACGAAAACCGTTTAGCAGTGAGCCGCAAGGAGGCGCAAAGGGGAAAGTGTTGGTTGGGAATGGACGATCCGTTTCGACGATGATCCACTGAAAAGTAGAAGCTGGTCTACTACTACCTGAAGCAACTGATCCGTGGGCGGAGCCGGCAGCGTGACAGGTGTCTGACTTGTTGCCGGCCAGGAGGCTTGGAAGCGTTCCAGGTTTGACAGACCTCCCTGGACGGCAAACGAATGTCTCTCGCAACCTTCATTTATATATCCGCAACCCTTGTCGTCTCAGGTGCACATGGATAGCAATAGTCACGTGTGCCTGTGATGAACAAACCAGACAAACAGCCGACGAGCGTAAAAAGGTGGAGGAGAGACGGGAACTAATGGATCGTCTCCTCCTCCCCCTCTGAATCTTCCTTCTTCGCTCCATCTTCCGATCCCCTCGTTCCATTTTTTCCGCCACCTGCCATCTCGCGCGACGTACTCGGATGACGGCCACGACGACAACGGTCCCCGCGGTGCTTCTCGCGGTTACACTCTCCTACGCACTCTACCGTCACCTGACCAAACCAAAGTTACCCGCCCCGCTACCCCCTGGGCCGAAGCCGCTCCCCATTCTGGGCAACATTACCGATCTCAGCACAAAGGAGCTCTGGGTCTTGGCCGAACGATGGGCACAGCAGTATGGTTCGTCGCCTTATCTCGCGCTCCCGTGATATACGGCGCTTATGACCCCGCCTCTGCTCGGACATTTTGGTTAGGTGATATCACCTATCTCCATGTATTTGGTCAGGGGCTCGTCTTTTTGAATACCCCTGAAGTGGCATTCGATCTCTTGGAGAAACGTGGGGCTATATACTCTGACAGGCCACGGCTCGTCATGTCCGGAGAACTGTACGTCCGCCTGGTTTCATCCACATATGCTTGCAATCTGAACCTTATCTGGTCAGTTGCGGATGTACGAACATGGTGGCATTTACACCATACAGTGATCAGTCGCGTCGACAACGGAAGCTGATGCAAGCGGCGCTTGGATCGTCCAGTGTCAAACGTTACCTCCCATTGCTCGAGCTTGAAACGAAGCCGTTCCTCAGAGGGCTTCTCGAAGATCCACTCAGGTTTCAGGACCATCTCCGGCGGTACATTTTTTCTTTTCTTTCTTCTGTCCAATCCCGTCTGACTTTGGTCACGTGGTCAGGTACACGGGTGGATTGACGTTATTGGTCGTGTACGGATACCATGTCCAGTCGACTGACGACGCCTTTCTGAAACTTGCTGACGATTGTATCTCGTTGCTTGCCAATCGTATCGCCTCAGGCGGTGGTATCTGGCCTGTCGACATCATTCCTTCGTGTACGTCTTCGTTGACTCGTTCGGAGCCAGCGCACCGCTGACGTGTGTGACGTCTAGTGAAATATTTGCCGGACTGGTTTCCTGGTGCGGGATTCAAGCGGAATGCCGCCATCTGGAAGAAGCAGATCGAGGAGTTTGTTGATGAGCCATACAAGTTCGTTTTGGATGAGAGGGTAAACCATTTCTCACCTCACCTGTACGCCGTTGACTTGTGTCTCGTCTTGGCATAGCTCAAAGGCACCGCAAAGGCGTCGTTTGTCTCCACGGTATTGGGTGGACACAATAACAAGGAAAAGAAACTTGATGCTCAACAGGATTTCGATCTAAGATGGACCGCAAACTCGATGTACGCCGGGAGGTCAGACTTATTTCCTCGTCAATCTTTGCTCTATTTAACTGAACGGAAGCTAGCACTGACACTGTATGTACCCCCACCAACCTGGCTGTGGAGACATGACGACCAAAATACCGTGATTAACAGACCATCGCGGCCCTCTCTCAATCCATCCTCGCCATGGTACAATATCCTGCAGTGCTCAAACGAGCACAGGCAGAGATCGATGCGGTGATTGGACAGGATCGGTTGCCACTCTTTGAGGATCGGGTGTCATTGCCATATTGCAATGCGGTCTTTACGGAGTCGCTGAGGTGGGGTGTGCCTGTACCTCTGAGTAAGTCCCTCAAGTGTCGTGTAAATTGATGCTCATGTTTGTTCTAGGTCTTCCACATATGTTGATGGAGGATGACATTTACGATGGCGTCTTGATACCCAAGGGGTCACTTGTACGTCAACCTACTTTCTTCATTCATCCGTTTGTTCATCCGACTGCGTGCTTAGGTGTTTGCGAATATCTGGTGAGTCTGAATTGGATATCTGTGTGGCAAAAAGGCGCAGGTTGATCGGGGACGTGTATCAGGAGCATTCTTCGAGACGAAATCCTCTTTCCAGATCCCCATGCGTTCAATCCCGATCGGTATCTCGAACCCGCTGCAGACGAGGCAACAGAACGACGACGCGATCCACGGACGTATGTCTTTGGTTTCGGAAGACGGTAAGGGGGTATTCTGCTCGACCGTACTTTGAACACTCATCCACACCTTGTGGGCACGATGCACAGCCGGTGTCCTGGTGTACATCTTGTCGAGTCTTCGGCGTGGTTGCTCATGGTGTCCATGATGGCCACGTTGGATATCGGCAAGGCTGTGGATGAACATGGGGTGGAAGTTGAGCCAGAGGTGGTGTATGACAATTCAATCCTTCGGTACGTATTCTTGTTTGTGGGTTTCCATGATGGCGTGAAGGGGGTCGATGCTGATGGTGGGCGATAGGATACCGAATCCGTTCAAGCTGACGGTCAGGTCACGGTCGGAGGCGGTGTTGCGGTCGTTGGCGCAGGACGCTGGAAGTGCGTAAAACATTGAGGGTGTGCGTATCGGGCGGGAGGCGAGTCCGCTTTGGATCTGTAGGATAGGACGGTTCGATACGTGGTTTTGTGAGTATGCGCTATTCCTCTCTTGTATACTAGTTCTTCCCTGCTCTCTCCTGGACTTTGAGTTGCAGTTTGGTCGAGCAGGTGGTCAAGGTCAGTCGTCACATGCACAGGGGAGGTGTCCATTCGACATCTTGTATTCTCCCCCGACAATCCCGTACATGTTAGGAGGTCATCCGACGAATTCCACGCTGCTCACAACAGGCTGCGACCAACGCACGACTCTGATCAACGAGGGTGTCGGAAGAGGTAACTTATCCAGATCTCACCGGGACTAGCGGATGTACTAATGGTGTATCTACAGTCGATCTACAACTGAGCAGGCAAGGCAAATGAGGTGGCTAAGCGTTACTCGAACCTTCTAGCCGTCGCTCCCTTCGCGAATCCCGCTATGGTATTTCGCTTGTACAGTACAGTACGGGTACATATGTACTTACATACTTACATAGTCCCACGAGGGACAGTTTGTGACAGATCATCTTGTCAATCATTTCGGGTGATCCAACGCATCTGAGATTTGAAGGTTGGTTACAGCCAAGGCACGCTGAGGCGGTTTGGAACTTCTGAGGGTGTGGTTCCGTCAGACTCGGATCTCGCGCCCTTGACTAGCTCCCGAACATCGCACTGGCTGTTTCGTTGCTTGCTCGACGCTTGACGTCGTGGCGACCCTGTGCGCAAGACAAGCAACCACCCCATCCAAACACTCGAGGCTGGTAGTTCTCCCGATCCATCGAACGGGGCGACATGGGCAGAGCCGCAGACCAACCGCAAAAACATACGTCTACAGCATCCAGCCAGTCGAACGAACGCTATGATAAAATATCCATTATCCCTAGCGCTACGGGCGCAAACAAGGCAGAACAAAACGCATGAAAAAAAAAGACTACAGACACTCAAAGGAAAGACCTGGACATATCGACCGGCAAGGCGCCAACAGACGGGGATATTTCTGCAGCGACGTTTGTCTATAGGATGGTGTCCCGTCGCGACGCGCGGGGGGGGTTATGCGTTTTGGTAATTGCCGGGTTGAACCCCAGGGGTGGGTTGGGGTGTTGGCGCGACGACGGTCGTCTTGGGAGGTGGATGCGGTCCACGGGGGACAGAGACGCGTGGTTCGTCGTCGACGACTTGGTAACCTTCACGACCGCCCGAGGTGAAGCCGCCAGGCATGGACCAGACTGCTGCGGAATCAGTAACCCGTATGACGTATGTGTCCATGAGGAGAAGAGGGACTTGCCAGTCGGACCACTGGTATCAGCGCCAAGACCCATGAATTGAGATCCTCTGTGACGGAGAGTCGCCAAGAATGTCGCTGCGGTGGGGAACTAGAAGAGATGCTCACATCAGCATGTGTGTTGGTCGTCTGCGGACATGCAACATATGTTATTCGGAACACACCTTGAGCAACCAGAGAAGGAATAGGAGCAGTTTGACGAAGCCGCTGTGCTCGTTGTTGAACACCCAGATAATATCGAAGAGCATCGACGCAGACAAGATGCCGGAGAACTGTTGGACCGGGGACTTGAATTCAGTGCGACGAGGTTACGACGGGGAATTGCGCAGCCTACCAACTTGAGCGACTGTACTGCGTCGCTACTCTCATGCACGAGAGCTCCAAACAGGAAGATGGGTAGATTGTATGCTGGCGCCGAGAATGGACTCATTATAAAGGACAACACCTGAGGGACGGTCGAGTTGTGAGGACATAATGGAAAGAAAGTAGAGAATGAGGGCATACAGCGCCGCCAAGCACGAGTTTCCCGGGATCAAGTCCTTGGATGAGGTCTGCCATGATCGCACAAAAGTAAAAATTTGACAGTCTTGAGCTTGAGTGTTATGGGCGGTGTTGCGAGGGTTGGCTGGGTGGTGAGAGGAACGTGAGTAACATTTGCCAGATAGGCTACGCCGTGGCTCTGCCTCTGCTGGATCGGTGCTACTTCGCGAAACTTGGATTCAAGGCAGCCCTGAAAGGATGGCGACTTCTCTACAGAAGCTTAATGAGGCGCAGGCGACGAAGAAGCGGCAGGATCATCCAAAAGGTAGGTTTCCATGCTCGACAAGGACTGAAACTACTTTTCAGAACATTACACGATAGATCACCAGTGCGACAACGTACGGCCATTCTGCGCGCAAAAATATTATTGTTGACTTCAACTAATCATTAGATCCTCGCTTTGATGTACTCTCTTTGATACTGAAAGGAGGTGTTTGTGCCGACTTGCTCATGACCATGCTCATACCTTCCTCCTATACTTGAGAGTCACCGAGGAATCTTGGGACGCAGCTGACGTGCCAGGGAGATGCTGTAGTCGCCTTGCGCGATCATATTATCGATGTTTTTTTCCCGGATCGCACCTCATATGCTGACACTAATATATAGGAGTTATTCTGGAGCAATCTGTCGGTGTCCTGCCACCATACTACCATTCTTCAGTCCGACCGTCGATGAACTGAGAAAAACATCGTTATAGCGATAGTCCAATGGGATGTAGGATGCATAGGTAACGTGTTTTCGTCACTTGAAGAGCTCCAGCGAATGAAATTTCCTCTTAGGCTATCCTCCCGGTGATCATGAAGTGTACCATTTCCCCTGGCTACTGTAGTTCTTGCGGAGCGACCTTGTACCTTCAGGGCAACTTTTGCAAAAACGCCTTTAACAAGGTTAATATCTGCACTTAAGCGGCGACCCGGCGTTTCCTTGGCATCTCCCCTTCGTTTCTTTGGCTCGCGGCTAGGTGAAGCGCCATCAAGAATGGTCCCCAAAGGTGGACGGGAATCCTGCAACCGTGCATCAATGTTGGCCACTCTCGGGCTGATCACCCTGGTGGATCCCGCCCTTATTACGGGCAATTCCTCTTTCAGGTAAAAACGACGAGGCTTACGATGCGCACTACTCAAAGATGCAATGTTTCGAGCTGGCAGACATCGAGCTGTCTTGGAACGTAGTCAGCGTCGCTCCAAGTATCCTGTTATTGTATATCGTATCTTCATGGACGACACAGCTCGCCCATCTATCTAACAAGGAGATGGACAAAAATGGTATATTATGGTGCCAAGATCCTATGAGGCCGGAAGCCTGACGTCAACCAAGCATCTATGGAACAACTGTTTGGGTTCAAACGATTGGAATATTACATGTCACATAGGGTCCTCGTGTCAAAGTCTGGTTGTCATCCTCTTCCTTGACGAGGTGCACGGCTTGGCATCCGAGCCCTCGAGATACGGACTTCGCTGAAACCACGTCACACACTGCGGAAGGCTATCTAGAACAAGTTTCACCCTCTTCCTCTCGAACTCAAGCGATTATGTACACCTATGTCTCCGATCTCCGATCGCTCATTCAGACTTGTGCGTGAACTGTTTGTATCACCCCTTGATCCCGTCCGTAGTCCATGGCGATGATGTGAGGGCGAACAATCACGAGGCCATCGTGACATGTATCAGTTCAGAATGGCCCACGCCACGCCGTCCCATACGGACACAGCGGGGTCTCTTCCGCTTACTTAATAGACTCCGAGCGTCTCGTTCGTTTCGTGTGACCTCCCACTGCAAAGAAAAATACCGTCTATAGTCTCTCCGATGCTTCGGTACAGCTGAAACGCAGGTCATATATTTTTTGGATCAATGGTTGTCCCTCCGATGTCATTAAACCCATCGGAGGCCTGGAAGAGTCTTGTGGAAGGGTCCTATGCCAGGAAATGACATCCGAGAATCTTTCGACCGGTGGCGAGAATAGGGGTGGCGCCTGCAAGCACAGATAAGGACGAGCACTGGATAAAGTGATGTAATCTTTGTACGATTACGGTGAGCTGAAACGAAGGCAGCTCTTAAACATAATTTAGGTCGGTCGGAAGTTCTGAAAGGGCCCTGTCGATTTGACTTGACGACGTTTCACCTGTGACAGAAATTCATCCTCCCGAGTACTGTAGTATGTTTGTACCTATCTTTTGACACATTCGGCGGTTATTTTCTCGCATTAAGGGAGCGAGTTTCTTGGGGGGTCCCACCGGCGGGCGGATCATGAGGATGACACAACGCCTCTTGTGTTCGAAGAGGGGTAATGTTGCATGTGGTTCAACCCGATGCAGTTGGTCGGGTCCGGAGATAGCGAACGTGAAGGACGAATCCATTCTAAGCCCTGGGGATACAAAGGAAGCTGTCGAGGGTACGCAGTCTAGGGTGACTACACATAGTACTGTCAATTAGCCGAACAAGAAGGATAATGATCTTACACTTCGGACACGGATACGATGAGTGTGGTATGCTTATCAATGGCAACGTTAAGTAATTGCACAGAAAGAAAAAACTTGGTCGAGTGCCGCGCGGCAGTTAAGCGCTAAGCGCCGAGAACAAAGGAAGTGTTTAGTGAGAAAGTCCACGCCTGAAGGAAAAGCATCGCACAACATTTGACCACTAGCGCTACTGAGCGTTACCCACGACGCCGACCAACACGCCGACCGATACCTAGTCAGACCCGCAGCGGATACCCAGCACGACGATCTGAATGTCATCTAACCAGGAATACTACCACAGTAAGCCACACAGCTATGCGAACCCACCGTCCTACAGCACCACCACCCTCGAGCAAGAACACGACCCTGTTCTTCCTGGTGGTGTAGTCCAATGGAATTCCATCCAACCCGGAGTAAGTTTAAAAGAGCGAGCGATACCCAATGTTAGTCTCTCATGACCGCCTCCTACTTCCAAAACGCAATCAACACTACAGGACGATCGCAGTATGATTAACCACCTTTTTCTGTTGCATTCTTGTATATACAGGTTATACAACCTGTGGGTTGGAGACCGACCGACGACCAGCTCTTCATCAGGGAGTACGGCCCACCAGGCGACCATCATATGATGCCCAATGTCGAGTTTATGAAGCAACATTTCTTCAAGGAGGGGAGGTTGACAGAGAAGCAGGCGCTGTACATCCTCTCCAGAACCACGGCCATCCTATCCCGTGAACCGAATCTAGTCAATGTAGGGAGTCCTGTTACGAGTGAGTTTACATCCCTTCTTGGTCGTTATCGTGCAAGTAACCGGTCGCGTGCCATTGCCGGACTCATCGTAGTATGCGGGGATATCCATGGGCAATACGTGAGTGCTTGCCCTCCATCAACTCCGCTCAAATGCCACATAGATGGACTGATCCACGTCCTACCTGGGCACACCGCAGTATGACCTCATGAAACTCTTTGAGATCGGAGGGAACTTTTCAGAAAGCTCGTATTTGTTCCTCGGTGATTATGTCGATCGCGGAAACTTTGGCATCGAAGTGCGTGCCTTTCGATTGCCCTCACTGACTCACCAAAACAACACCTGCCATACCTTTAGTGCCTGTTATACCTCTACGCGCTCAAGATCCAACGCCCGAAAGATATTACCCTCCTTCGTGGTAACCACGAATGCCGACATTTAACGGAATATTTTACGTTCAAACGCGAATGTACGCATGTCTACGCCAAGCTCTAGGGGTCGTCCGAGCTCAATGTGATGAACGTCTTCTTTCTTGGCACAGGCCTCCACAAGTACTCTCAAGCTGTTTATGACGCATGCTTGGAATCCTTCAATGCTCTACCCGTCGCTGCGCTCGTCGACAGTCGCTTCTTATGTGTTCACGGAGGCCTTTCCCCCGAGCTCATCACCCTGGACGACATCCGACGAGTGCGTTTTCGTTATTGCCCTCCTATCCCTGTTCCGGGATCATAGATAAGCATCTGATTGACGGATGTAGCTGGACCGCTTCCAGGAGCCCGGATCTAGCGGGTTGCTGTGTGATCTGCTGTGGTCAGACCCCGTCTCGAATTTCGGATACGAGCAGGAGCCTTCTGCACACGGTCCTGCTTTGGCTCCAGGCACGACATTCGAGCACAATGCTACGAGGGGTTGTTCGTACTTTTATACGTGAGTCTCTCACCCCTCGAGTGGTGCCTGTGTGACGAATGGTGAGGTGGTGCATTACGAAAGGTATGAGGCGGCGTGTGCGTTCCTCGAGCGGAACAGTCTACTTGGGGTTGTGCGAGGGCACGAGGCCCAAGACGCAGGGTATGTTTCTGTCGCTTCCTTTTTTTCCCTTCACAAATCATACACGCTCCAGATACATGATGTACCGCAAAACTCCGACCAAAAAGTTTCCCTCTGTCATCACTGTCTTTAGCGCACCCAATTATCTCGATGTCTACCACAATCGCGGCGCTGTCATCAAGTACGCAAACAAGAACATCACTATCAGGCAGTTCAACTCGAGTAGTCATCCGTATTGGCTACCGAATTTTATGGATGGGTTCACGTGGAGTCTACCGTTCGTCGGCGCGAAGAGTACGTCACTTTCTGCTCTTGAGGTGATCTACCTCTATTTGTGACTCACGGCCTGGTCTGTGCGCGAATGCCACTAGTTACGGAGATGCTACTCGCGATCCTCGCGACGTGCAGCCCGGAGGAGCTTGAAGGCATGGAAGAAGAAGAGGAAGACCATGTCGACCTCGCGTTGCCGTCTTCGGAGCTCGTAGTAAGAAGGCAGCAGATCAAGAACAAGATTCTGGCAGTCGGGAAGATGCAGCGGGTGTTCCAGCTTCTCAGGTGCGTTGTGAATGCGGTTTCGAGTTGCGATATTCGGTGGTTGTGCCTCCGCGTTTTCATGATATGGAACGCTGGGTTAACGATTCCAGGGATCAGCGCATTAGTTCATGTTTTGCGTGCAATGAAACTGCAATCAACGGGGGATTCATGATACATTCGCCACTGTCAAAGACTAGAGACTGTGGAATTCTTGCCCACCCCTTTTTCACTTTCACTTTCCTTGTTCCTTTGAGATCGTCTCATCCCGACTGATCGACAATACCACTCGCTTCTTCCTGCAGAGAGGAAGCCGAGAATGCCTCCGAGTTACTCTCATTCCCCATCGAAGACCAGAGAGGCCCCGACATGCTTACCGCACAGGGCACACAAATCAGACATTACATTCGCAATTTTGCAGACGCGTTCGTGCATTTCCCTCCTCGCTGTGTTCCATCATGGACTGATGATTGTCGACGGTATTCTCCCGTATGCATGTGGGCCTGGGCGTTGCTCCGTCTGTGCTGCCTCGATTTCCCTCCTTATCGCGCGTCAACGTGATACCTGATACACGCTCAATAGTCGGCGCTCCGATATCGCCAACGAGCGTCTCCCAACGTTCCAGCCCGCCGACGACACAGATTACCCCGTCATCCCCGCTCCGAGTATGCGCCGTCGTGGATCAAACGACCTCGAAGAGCTCGGTATGGAAATTCGCAAGCTTGAAGAAGAGGTCGATCCGGTAGATATGAATCCGGTACCACCGCCAAGGAGAGCGGAACGGGTGGTGGAGACGAGGAGAAAGGTGACTACGAGAACGATGTCTTCAAAGAGGTACGAGGGTGCGTGAGGAACAGCACAGGGGCAGGGTGATCTCGAAGGGATCTATGATGTAATTGGTGTACGTGTGCTGGAAACTGTGTATGAGTGCTTGTTGTTCTACTGATATTTTTGTTGTATCAACGGGCATGTTGTATGTAGATATGACAAGGTATTCGGTCTGTAGCATCATCAGCTCCTCACCTCTCCTCCTGCTGTATACACGGGCAGCTGTGAGATTTAGGTACTGTACAAACTCGGTAAAAAAAATTAGTCACCAGTAATAGTACGCAAACAACATCAGTAAATTAGACAATGTCTAATTTCGTCTATTTCGACTTATTTTTGACGGCAAGCACAATAAGCCACATTATCGCACGAGAGAAAATAGTCACCCCATGAAGCTTCGTCTCGGCAGACTTTGCTGCTTATAGTGCTAAAGGGACTAATTACACATGCGAGAAAGTCAAACGTAGCGTTGATTATGTAGCACTAGATGCAGATTTTTAAAAAGAATTAGGGGGGGGGGGAGAAAATGACACAAAATATGATTGTTCTTCGTCAGCAAAGGGAGGGAAATGCATGCGGTTGAAATGTCGACGGTCGTGCTTTTCTCTGCGTATGGTAAACTGCCCAGGGTTCGATAACGCGAGGAATTTCGTTCACGATGGTGAAACTTGGGATGCTGAGGACCAATGAGCAGGAGGGTGTAGAACAGAGGACGGAAGTGTACAGAATGCTGTTGATCGATGAGCAAGAGCAGGTCAAGTCCCATCATGAAACCTCACCTCAACGGAAGGCGAAAAGATCGTTGTACTCACTATCTTCATCGTCCGTGTTCGTGGTGCTGGTCATCGGGGGCTTCTTCACGTAGGTGTGCGCTTCCTCAACAACGAGTGCAAAGTTGTCGTCACTCAGTTCTTTGATCGGTTCAAGGTACCGTCTTGTTGATGGACCCCAAACGGTCTCATTAAATTTGAACTGGCTTCCCTTTCGGGTTACCGCAGTCCAAATATTACCTGAGTCACCCCATTTGAACGTGATGTTGTCGTTTGCGGCCAATGTAAGTACACGGCCGACCTGGATGGGAACAATATTAATATGATGTATAATGATGCGAGCGACAAAGAATAAAATATACCGCTACACAAGCGAGCACCAGGGCTGTTCGAGGGCCAGCCAGCTCGTTCTCTAATGTCAGCACTTCTGCTCATCCCTGGATGAAGTTGAAATGGTGTGTGAGAGTTTGAAGCACAAACGGCCCTCTCCACAATCCAGACCACACCTTTGAAGTGTTAGTTTAAGATATCTCAATGTGGGTTTTCCACACCTTGTTGTCAGTCCCTCGGTTCTCACTAAAAAGAAAGCGGTTTCTCTTGAGCATTGCTTTCGCAAACTCAGCACATTGTGTGGAATCTGAGAAGTCAGCATTGTTGGCGAAGAAAGTTGTGATCACAGCAATGGCGGCAGCAGAGAACCTACTGTGCCAATTGTTGAGACTTTGTTTAGCCTAAATCAAATATTACCATTAGTATGTCACAACATATGAAAGATCACTTACAATATGAAAAACAGGGCCGTTGATGATGACAGTGTGCTCTATCCTTCCTCCATACACCGTGTTCCATATCTCCTGCAAAACGGGAATAAATTTATCCAATGGAATGGTCCAAGGGTTGTCATAACCTCCAGTGAAGTGTGCAAGTGCTGAGACAAACAGTCACCGCCAGACATTGTTGGCTGTGGAGCCAGGAGGGAGATCGTCCTTGACATACTTCTTGTTGACCCCACTACCCAAACACTGAGATCCAGAGGAGGAGCTTCATAGCACACTTTTAGTTCGCTTGAATGGTCCTAACTCTGAGCCAGGGTCCTCTTTGTTGTCCTATTCCATGTGCATTGATGGGTATAAATGTCAAATGTTGAGCTATTGGACGACTTACCTGATTGCTAACTTGATGTGTCCGTTTGTTGCCACCCTTCTTTCTACTTTCCTTTGTCCTGGTCCTCTTGACACTGGATAGACTATCCATAGGAGGGGGTGAAATCCATTCGCCTGGCTCAGAATCACTGACCACCTCAGCAACATTCTAGAAAAAGAGTTTGAATTTGAGGTAGAAAAGAAGTAAATTCTTACCATGTCGCCTGTTTGCCGAGTAACTGCCTTGTTGGATGGGTTCAATATGGCCTGGTGCTCACTTTTGTTGCTGCCTTGAACATATGGATCACATTTGATATCCTGTGTCTTGGAGGCAACATCATTTGATGGAGTGGAAGCACGAGTGCCTATACTAGTAGTAGTGTGCAGACTGGTCAAAGTGCTCATAGCAGTGCTGGAGGCTGATCTTGCAGTGCAAGGGTTTGACAAAGATGAGCATTGGGGTGGTTGGAGGAATTTTGAAGATGCGAGTTTGTCTGCCCAGTCCTTGACTTCACCAATTCCGGCTACATTGTTTTTTGCCGACACTTGACTGCTAATATCAATACAGTCCCAGAAAAAGAGAACTGTTTCAGTGAGTATCTGATTCATGGTATGTGTTGGAATGATGGGAAACTCACATTGGCGCTGAACACTTCTGTTTCTCAGGCTGTCCATCCACATCATCATGTTGCAGCCAGTTATCGGTGACATCATTTTGGTGACATGGCAGGTTGCCTTGTGCTGCCTTGACTGCGTCGCGTGTTGAGGTTTTCTGTGTCAGTGACTTTTTGGATTGCGGTGGAGTAGGCGGTTTGTCGTTGTGGTCCTCTTGCTGATCATCTACAGGGCCATCTTCTGAAAACCCACCAGCAGACCCAATTGAGTCCTTTTGGGCACAGGTGCTGTTTCCCAAGCTGGCCTGTTGCATCAGGGAATTAGTGGGTGGCTTTACAACGATGCGAGGCCTGGGCTTTGGGGGATTCTTGAGTAGGTTCTCTGCTTCCTGCTTGCTTTGCTCGATGATATTAGCTATGCACTTTAGGCCTTGCTCCCGAGTTTCTGCTTGCACCAGCCTCACTTTTTCTGCATGGGCATCGTCAGCTTGCTTTTGCTCAGTTGTGCGTCGTTTCTGTCTGAGCTCAGTTACAACTTGTCCAGGATGCTGAGTAGCATTTTTGGCACGGGTTGCAGGAGCCATTGTGAAAAAGAGGGAACAGATGAGTGGATGAGAATCTCAGTCAGAGATGTTGGACAGAGAAAAAAAGAGAAGCCGAGCCCCAACACTGGTAAGTGGTAATGCCGCAACGTTATGGCCCTGGTTGTGTCCCCCAGTGCATATTTAGTGTTAACGAACCTTATGTCCCAGCCTTTTCCTCTACCCGACTCGAAACACTGAATTTCTCCTCAAATGCCTCAAACTGTACCTCGACCTCAATCTATCTGTCGTGGCTTTATTGCCCGTCATATACCATGCCCCCATGCAAACTGCAACCGCTGGTTCAAGTCAATTTCCAGTCTAAAACACCACTGCTCGTCCATTCACAATTACTCGTTTGACATTTCCACTGAAGTTTCGGAAAATGCTACAAGAATACCCACAAGACCAGCGCCTAGGATTACTCGTGACTATCACGACAAATTGACTGGTAAGTTAATTGTAATAAAAGAAAACACTCTAAGCCTAATTCTCTAGGTCATATTTGTGATGTGAACGGTCATCATATTGACCCACGAACTCCTCCGCCACCAGCTTCAGTCAAGAGTACTGATGATTGGGGTCCATACGGTGACCAGTTGAGATTTGAAACTGCCGAGTCTCTATTCCAGAATGCTGAGATGTCATCTGGTAACATAGACCAGCTATGTAATTTATGGGCACAGTCACTAGATTTTGACAATTCACAGAGACCCCCTCCATTCATAGATCACAAGGATCTATATAGTACCATTGACGCCACACCCCTTGGGGATGTTTCATGGCAAAGTTTCAAGCTCAAGTACACGGGCGAACGCCCAGCAGTGGTGCCTCCATGGATGGATAGAACTTATGAATTCTGGTATCATCTGGCATACTCACTTGTTGCTGACATTCTAATGCATCCAGATTTTAATGGTGAGATTGACTATGTTCCTTACCAGGACTTCTCCCAGAATGATGAGAAACGCCGCTATGAGAATTTCATGTCAGGCAACTGGGCTTGGAATCAGGTGGTAAGTTTTTAATAGCCTAATTTACTGCAAGTACACACTAAATTCACAACAGGATAAGATTGCAGAGGACCCGACAATACATGGTGCCACCTTTGTTCCCATAATTCTTGGGAGCGACAAAACTATGGTATCAGTCACCACAGGCCAGAACGACTATTGGCCTGTATATTTGTCGATTGGGAATATCCATAACAATGTCCGGTGTGCTCACCGCAAAGGAGTGGATCTCCTTACATTTCTGGCCATTCCTAAAGGTCTGTCATTTTCTCATTTGTCTGCAAACCATATGCTGATGTGACTCGTAGCGGCAAGGAAATATACTAATGATCCTTTATTTCGGCAGTTCAAGAAACAACTTTTTCATACTGTGATGTTGAAGATTCTCGC
>JBBPRH010000219.1:0-37389 GCA_038092915.1 Boletus pseudopeckii
CCCCACCCCAAATTTTAAATTTTTTGCCTGGGGGGTGCCTACAAACAAATCTTTTTTTTTTTTTTTTTTTTTTTTTTTTTTTTTTTTTTTCGTGTGTTGCTTTTTCCTTGGACAATCATTCTTGTGGCCGTGAGCTGTCATGCAACGAAAATAAAATAAAATAAATGGTCGGAAGTGGACGAGCTGGTGTAACGTAAAGCCAGATTATTTTTTCTTCGCCCGCAAGGGGTTAGATAGTGATTGTCCAGGCACGTCGGCCGAGGTTGATGATGACAAGTGCTTTTGCTTTAGGATCTACGGTATCTCACGAATGCGATTGAAACATCTGGTGAAGCGATATGAAAGCGGGCGCATTATGTGCTCGTCGTAATCTGCCGATCGGATCGTTTCTGCCCGCCACCTTCGAGAGCAAACTTTTTGGCTATATCATGAAACGGTTTCGCGTTATGGGCGCAATACACGTCGAGGGTTTTAGCCCTACTGCGAGCCGCGTTGTAGCCTAGCGTCTGGCGCTGATTTCCAATGCCAGTAAGTAGAACGTAAAAGCGATGCGATAAGTTCGGGGCCATGTGATGTGGCCTGGACTCGGCATCTGAGTTCGCCGTGGGGGTCGTCGGGGGGGGTCTCGATTGTGATAAGCGTGGGCAGTGTTACGGCGTGACAATGCCACCGGTGCCGTAGCTCGGCGGGGCTGTTCCTGAACCAGAGTATCGGGACATATTCAAAGTCCGACGAGCGCGGTGCCTTAATTGTGGGTTGAGTTGCAAACCTTTTTCAGTGCTGATTCAGGCACCTTTATAGAAGTTTTGTTCCTCTTTTCTCGCTCTGCCCATGGAGGACTCAAAACCGTCAGCCCTCGACGCAAACACCGTCGAAAACGTTCCAACGTCAAATTTCGCCTCTCAAAAAGATATCCTCGATACCTCTACACAAAAATCAGTGTCACCACAACCCAACATGGCCACACTCGTCGCTCACAACAATCCCCCCGTCCTCCCCACCGCCGTCGGCGTCGCAAAACGCTACCGCCCCGCCCCTGCAAAGACCTTCCAGTGCAGAGGTTATGGCGAGTGTCGTATGGTATTCAGCAGAAGCGAACATTTGGCCAGGCACATTAGGTAGGTCCCAGGCACTTATCCCCGTCCCTCCCCGCTCGATCTCTTTTATCTCCATTCAGGAAACATACGGGCGAACGTCCCTTTACTTGCCATTGCTCTAAACAGTTCTCCCGTCTCGACAATCTCCGTCAACATGCCCAGACGGTCCATGCAGATAAGCAGGACCAGAACGAGAGGATGATGCGCGAGCTGACATCCCTCCATGCCTCCATGGCCGCCGCCAACAAGACCGGCCAGACCAGAGGCAAAAGGGGCCAGGCTGCCCTCAGTGCTGCTACCTCTGCCACGAGCGCTACATCTCAGGACGCAACCATGCGCCACCTCGACCATGTCAAAGAGGAGGATATGAACCCCGCCACCATTCCGATGCATCAGCGTCCAGGAACCAGCACTGGCTACGAGGCTGGCGACACCGTCATGTATGGCGACAGTTGGGATACCGACGTCGACCGTGGCAATCCGCGGCCTCCCAACAATCATTCCTTTCGTGACTCCAGCCAGTCCTTTCGTGTCCCCCCAGCATCAAATACATCCACACTCTACGGGCAGCAGCAGTCGCAGTCCTTTCTCCCCTTCTCCAACTCACTCAACTTCGGCCTCACCCCACGGGATGGTCGCCCCGGATCTAGCAACAGCCGTCCACCCACTGCAGGTGGTCCAGACTCACATGCTCGAACACTCCCGCCCCTCGCAGCAGTCGTCTCCGCGACAATCCCCACTCCATCCTCCCAATCGTTCCCCCTCCCACCACAATCCACACAGCACCTACTTCCCCTACCAGGCGCAGCTACATTTAGAAGACCTGCAACCGCCAATCGCCCAGGCACAGCTCCCGCATCATACTACGCCTCAAAACCTGCCTACGCTGGAGGGCCTGGATTGGTCCATCAACCAGAGCTATCCCTTCCAGTCTATGGACGTAGCAGCGAACTGGCAGCGGCAGCAGCCACAGCAGCAGCTTACCAACACAACCCATTCGAGGCAGATCCACAATCCCCAACAACAGCTTCATACGACTCACCGTTTTCCTTCCACCCACCGGCACTCGCCGATTCAGCAGCCTATGGCGGGTCCCTCGAGCCTTCACCAGGCAACCATCGCAAGCGACCTTTCTCAGGAATCGATGGCCCACAGGACGAGGGGGCATGTCGAGAGCCAACCGGCAGCATATCCGGATCTGCCGACTACGAATACGGCTCAGACTCACGCCCTCAATCTCGACGGCTCTCCGTCTTGGAACTCTGCAATGACGCAGATGCAGATGGCGGAGTTCGATCATTTTTATCGAGCGCAGCCGGATCAGCTTCACGCCCAACTACCTCCTCTGGACTCGTCTCATCAGCATCTGCCCTCGCACTCGTCGATCGGACTCCCGTCTCCGGCCACTCACTACTCCCAGGAGCTCAGTCGACAACAATTTCAGCAGCTGCGTCAGCAACACCTCCGTCTGGAACAGGCCCGACGGCATTCGGCGGAGGGCGATTATCTCCAGCACTTCGGCGGGACGCTCCATCACCATCCACAACAACAGCAGTCGCAGCAGCACAATTTCTTACCGCTCACAGAGGAACATTCTCGGCTTCACCTTTATCAGACGCATCACGGAGCCCACGATCCCAGCCAACCACCACTGCCTTCGCCGCCGTTGCTCGATCCGTCACCATACACTCAAACCCGTCATCTCCATCCTCAAATGCAGCGACCTCACCCACATTATCTCGCCGAGGAGAACCACAACACGAAGTACGATCTCCCGTCGCTGCGGCGTACTCCCCCGCTGCGCTTGGAATGAAAGTATAACGTGGAAAAAAATATCCGCTTTAATTCGTATATCCAAATTTCCTGGTAATCATGGGTGTGAACATTGGTCTCCTTTTACTTGTTGTGTGTTTTCAGTATCCCTTTTTTTTTTTCCCCTCTCACCTTTGTGTTGCTTGATCAGTGCAATGTCACATGCAAGTACATATCCCCATACTCTTTGCTTCCGTATACCTTGTCATTTAATTCGCCTTTACCCGCTATTCGTGATATACTGTGCATAACCATAACGATGTTTTACCCTCAGTTGTTAACTTTCTTTTGTCCCAGCGGAATTTTTTTTTTCTTCTCTTTTTGTCCCGATGTTCTCTCGATGTAGTTTTTGACAATGATAGGATAGTGACCGAACTATCATTCTAATTTTCTTGAGCAAAATATGTATATTCGAATCAATAAATAGTTTATTTTTTTAGTGATGGTGGTCACAAGGTTTTGATTATCGCACTTTTAGCGGGCCGCTTTGCCCGGTGAGCGATTCCCATGACTGTCCCTTGTTACGAGCACGGGGCCGGTGATCTCTTTCATCGACATAGATTAACCGGTGAGAGTGGGAGGGAGGTCACGAGTCGGAGAGCACTGCATATCGATTTGGGATCGTTCCAGAGCGTGCGTGGTGACTCGACTCGTCTCCAACGTCCATCCTCGGACTCGGGTACTCTCTGAATCGGGTGATGACGATGATTTTTGACGTCTACTGTTTCGAAGGTCTTGACTCGAGGGCGGGGGCAAATACTTGACTTGCCGGAGGGCGTGCCAGGTGATCTGGAGGGTTTTTCTTTTTCGGGTTGACATGGCTTGATGGGGTCGTGTAGACAAACAAGTGTCAACTTTTAAATGTAGATGCAAGAGAGGGAAAAAAAATCTTGCATGGGCGGTCGATAATCGTCGTCCTACAAAATCACTCGCGGGCGTCGACATGTTGCGCACAATGTGAGTTTCTCATTGTTTTCTAGTGTGTCTGACTGACGTCGACAATGATTGGCGTAGAAAACCACGGAATGCGCGGTCCAAGAGGGCGTTGGAGGCGCGAGAGGGGAAAGAGGTCGAGGATGCACGGATGGCGATATTCGTGCGTGGTACGCACACGGGCGAGGTCGTTCAACATGCCATGAAAGAACTGGTACGCTCCATGCTCTTTTTTTTTTTCTCTTTTCTTTTCGGGCCGTGGGATGCTCACACACGCGTAGATGGCACTCAAGAAACCCCACGCGATCTCGTTTTCGAGAAAGAACGTGGTGCGTCCGTTCGAGGATACGTCGTCGCTCGAATTCTGGGCGCAGAAAAACGATGCGTCCATGTTCTTGGTCGGGCAGTCGACCAAGAAACGTCCGAATGGGCTTGTCGTTGCCCGGACGTTTGATGCGAACTTGTTGGACATGTGTGAGCTCGGCGTGGACACGTTCGTGAGCATGGCTGCGTTCAAGGTGGGTTTGCTGTACGGGGCAGCATGTGCATCACCATCATCCTTGTTGATCACACTGGATAGACACCTAAATCGACGCCGGGACATAAACCCATGATGCATTTCGCCTCTGAATTGTTCGATACGCATCCCCGATACGTGCAGCTCAAATCGCTCCTCATGGATTTCTTCAACGCCGAAGTGGTCGAGTCGGTATGCCTTCCTGGACTGGAGCACGTGATCAGTGTTACGGTGGGACCATCACCGCCGCATCAGGGATCACAACAGGATGATCCGCAGTCTCTACCCAAGGTACACGTGCGGATGTATACCGTCAAATTCACGCCATCAGGAACACGCGTACCGCGTGTGGAGCTGACGGAAATGGGGCCTTCTCTTGATCTTTCATTACGGCGATGGAAAGAGGCAGATCCCGAGATGTGGAAGGCGGCTATGAGACGGCCCAAGCTGAAGAAAGAGGATGTGGAGAAGGGGTTGGGGAAGCGGAAGAAGAACGTGGAGGTGGACGAGATGGGCGATGTGAGAGGGCGGGTGCATATTGCGAGGCAGGATCTCGACAAGCTGCAGACGCGGAAGATGAAGGGTTTGAAACCGCGGCTGGAGGGCGGCGCGGGCGATTCTGACGATGAAGCACATGATGACGGGGAGGTGCAGTTGCGGCAGAAAAAATCGAGGCGAGATTGACGCCTTGTGCATGTCCTTTTTTTTTTTCTGTAGTACA
This sequence comes from Boletus pseudopeckii, assembly GCA_038092915.1. Taxonomy (NCBI): domain Eukaryota; kingdom Fungi; phylum Basidiomycota; class Agaricomycetes; order Boletales; family Boletaceae; genus Boletus; species Boletus pseudopeckii. Next base: position 5,081 of record JBBPRH010000219.1, read on the forward strand.
TGATGAGGCGCGCGGTGACTGCGTGGGTGCAATTCAGGGCTCGAGGCCCAGTGCCCCGATTACGTAAACCGAATCCTCAACCGCTAATCAAGTCGACTGGACTGAAAATTCTCATGCGAGTGCCAGCACGTCGACTTTGAGCTCTCCGTTTCACCTTCCAAGGCGAGTCCCCTCCTCATCGTCCCCGTCGCTGAGCTCACCTCTGGTCCTCGAGCAGCTCAAAGCTGGCATTGCCACTCGTCTCAACGTAGATCAGCATGGCAACGAGCGCATCTACCTCCCGTGCGTGTGTATCGCATTTTCCCCATTTCACTCACCCTCACCTACATCACAGTCGTCAGCCCCCTCACGTCTTCTGCGTACGTTTTTGATTGAGTTTTATGGTTTTTTAAAACCCAGTTTTTTTTTTATTCATGTTGCGCCAGGTCCTCTGCATCGGCCAGTCCTTCCACCTCGGCGGCTCCCGCCACCACCAGTACCACTCCACCCGCGCCTACGTCCACTAATGCTTCTGCGGCATCGTCGCCGTCAACGTCCCCTACGATTCAGACCGCCTTGTCGTCTGCGAGTTCCGCGGCGACCTCTCCATCCTCGTCATCCTCCGCGACTCCCTCTTTGACACCGACGCCCACCCAGATCGTCACGTCATCCGGAGGTACAATCCAGACGATCACCACGGTCATTACGCCCACCGTGACCAGCACCCCCACCTCACAAACTAACTCGTCGTCCTCCAACTCGTGAGTTGTCACATACTTTGTTGGCGCGGCACGGATCTTTTTTTCCTCCGCCTTCTGCGATGCCGTACGATACTGTGTGGAGATTGGAACTCATCTCCGGTCTTGTACCCTAGGTTCTTCTCCAACACGGCTGCCGTTGCTGGTGTTTTCAGCGTTGTTGGCTTGATCGTCGTTGCGATCGTCGTCGCCCTCGTCATCAACACTATCCGGCGGCGACGTGCCCAGAAATTCGACAGGGACGTCGCAGAAGCAGCCGCAGAGGCAGCTGCATCCTCCCGCTCGCCCTTTGACGACTACTCGTATTCTAACACGGGCGGTAACGGCGGGGGTAGTGGTGGTGGTGGCTATGGCTATTCGGACAATAGTCATGGAACGTACCAATTGCCTCCTCTCCATCCTCAGAACGAGGCGTATGGCATGAGCGAGATGTCGCAGTATGATCCGTATGCTGCTGGTGCTGCTTCTCATGCGGTGGCGGCTGTCGGTCGGTCGAGGAGTAGGAAAGACAGCGAACCTGGTACGCCGGGCATTGCGGGTGTGGGTGCCGGTACGCTCGCCCGCGAGCCAAGCAAGCGTGCCCCGTACCATGCCTTTGCTGGGCCTGGCGCTCAATCACAAGAACTGCAAGGCAGCAATGGTACACTCCGAAGCCAGCGCGGAATGAACCAAGATATCCTCGAAGCTGCCGGTCTCGCAGCTGCCCACGGGAGTAACAACACCAATAATGGTGCCTTTGTCACTCGCAAACACTCGGAAACCACCCAGAATACCCATCTTAGTGCACGCTCGAAATATGGATCTGCGAGCAGCGGCCAACACACGACGCCGCTGCAATCTGGATACCCCGTCGAGTCGTATTATCCCCAGCGTAGTGATTCCCATTCTCATTCTGCGGATCCGTTTGCTGGATACCCGCCTATCACCCCCGTGTCGGAACCGCTTCCGAACCCGTATGGAGAAACTTTGGCGTCGCCCCCACTGCCCACCTATCAATCTAATTCCCATGAGGATCATCCCGAGTTGAGTCCGCCGACTGCGCCGCATGCGGATGAGCAGCGCATGAGCTACCAAGACGATACCGACTATAGCCATGGAAACCGCATTTTGAGGGTACGTCGTCTCGACGCCGTATCGCTGGATATTGTTGTTCACCTCGCTCTCTTTTCAGGTCGCCAACGAGTAGATCCTTTGGACGATGGACATGAACGATTGAATTTGAACTGCTTCGCTTACTGCCCTCACGCTCCTTGCTTTTTTTTTCTTGTCTCGTTATACCCCCATGTGCTCGGTGTAACTCTGGTCATTCGTTTGTGTTTTATAAATCTTTTTCCCCATGTCGTCCAAGATGGTCGTGGCGCGCGGGCGATTTTTGTTATTTCCTTTTTTTTTTTCCGTATCTACTGTAATGCTTGACGGTTTTTTATTTATTCATGTCTTCCGCGCGCGCGTGTTATCTCCTCCTTATACATCGAAACGTCCTGTCTTTTGCTTAGTTCCGTGATGAAATGTCGTATTGCTATATAACTCGACTGTTCAATTTTTTTTTTTTTTTTGGGGGGGTACCTCCTGGATCGAAAGCAAGACCAATATAATCGACACACACAGCCTGGGGTGTTGGCGAGATGGAAATGACGACAGGGTCGATCTACGGGATCGTCTTTGTCAGAGTGATGCACCGAATGATGTGGAACAGATCCGTGTTCATGAATATTTATGATCGCTGTACACGGTCCTAAAAAAAGAATAGCAGCGATCTTTGCATGGAGCGTGACTCGAGCCATGGTATATCTAGCAGGTACTGCGGCTGGATGGGTTATTCTGGTCCTAAAAAGTATGCAGACCGCCAGGACAGATAATATGACACCACAAAGCTGCTGCAAACTCACCGGCAGAGGGTGGATCCAGGAGTTTTTAAAAAAAGTATGACGTAGAGGTTTAATCTCCATCGCGCATGCATTCTGTGATGTGACAATTCTCATTCTCCTGCTTGTCTGTTAAAGTCTTCCCCCAGTTCCCTGGCTGCATGATCTTCGTGAGACATGATACATGTTCGAGTGTGTTTTTGGGCGCTACCTAACCAGATGAAGACAACGTTCTCCGCTCGATCGCTAGTCGGTAAGCACGGCGTGGATGTCTCACTGCAGGAGGATAGGCCTATCCTTGAAATAGACCCCATGTATCCGGGGGCATAGCACACGCATCGAAAGCTGTGGCATTTACCTATAGCTGCAGGTATGACAGGGCGGAGTCCTTGCATATGAAATCTGTCCGAATGATATCAGCCCGCAGTCATCATCTACTCTCGCATCGGGGCCTCACACACGTCGTGAATCTGCCATCAGCTTCTTAGGAGTAACCAGTAGCGTTGCGTAACAGACGGGCAGTGAAAGACGCTTGCAGTCCGCTACTCAGTCCAGTCGTGAATGTCTTGCTGTCAAATTGGATGGCGATCCGACGCTCTGTGTGATGAGATGCCGCGGATATCGCGAGGGGGACCCGGAAAATGAACCTGTTGGTCGCCGGTTTTGTTATCTGACCAACTGTTGGCTTTCCACAAGCTTACCTACCTTGGTCGACTGAGTCCTGCAGCGATAGGGAGCGCCATACCTATCCGAGATAAGCTATCTTACATTGCTGGCGAGGACCTCTCGCCAAACAAACGATGTTGTTTATTTTTGTAGATAGACAGACTTTGCTGGGGAGAGTGAATTGGTAAACAAGACCATAGCTTTTGGCGCGAGGGAGGACAGCACCTCGAGGATGGTCACAGAACGCAGGAACGGAGGTTAAAGGGCTGCTGAAAGTTGGCGCGCGGTATATAAATGTTTGAACCGTACCACTGCCGCTGCGGAAATTTCATTTTCCCGCACAAAATGCGAATGCTCAAGATTTGGGGTAAACTCGTTGTCCGAGAGGTGAGTACGACTCTGCACTTTGTTCGAGCTGATGCCCAACAGTGGTTAGAATGATGATGTTCGTTGGCAGGATGTGTAAGAACAGAATTCGGAAGACCGAGCAGGTACGATCGGGGACAAAGGTGGAACAAGACGGATCAGCATGCTTACTTTCAAATGTCGGTAAGTGTCAAACCCGAGTTGTTCTTGGATTCTCACGAAATGTTTATGATGGTTGCGGCAGCTCAGCCTATCGGACGACAGGGTCCAGAAAGACGCTTCGACCTGCTCAACGCTCACTTGGATGGAGTCACGGCTCACGGGGTCCTCCTCGTGCTCATACAGTACCCTCAACTAGAACAATTCGGTAAACGCACCGTCAGAGGCAGCGAATCGGGCTCCTAAAATCGCTCGTGAGTATATATCCCTCAGAACTCGTCAAATCTCGGTGCGGCCACCATGAATCATGAAATATGTCTGAGTGGTTTTCTCAAAATTGCGGCATGGGAGCTCAAGTTCAATGCTCCTCTCCAATTGGCGTTATAAGAACTGGAACTGATTATTAGCCAGGTCCATCCGTATCCACCTCAGCAGGGAGATTCAAAAGACAGCTCTCGCCCGAGATGGCTGTTGCGCAGGGAAGCACTATCCCGTCCAAGCAGACCTCGCGCCGTCCCACCAAACGTACCAGACCGTCTCCAGAAATATCACAGTCTACTCATACAACGCAGTCTACGGCACGTCCCATGCCAACTTTCCCAGTCAAGTTATCCAAGGGGCGCGTGATAACTTCTACAAACAACCAAACGATAGAGACAGATGAGAAAAGTCGACCGGGAACACTTCAGCCTGTCATTGTCCCCCAACCGATCGTGACACCGCAGGCTCCGAGGCTCCGAGGCTCTCTGGCAACTTCGATTTGTATGGAATGTACTTGCCCTTCCTCGCCAAACTTTGTTTATCGCCAGGAGCAACGACACCAGACTATTCCGCCGTATACGACAGGATTCTCACTTCCCAGGCCAAACATGATTACACGTATTTTCTCGCACCTCAGAACGCATCCTCGTCCGCCCCGCCTCATGGTCGATTTGAGAGCTCGTCTGCTAAATCTTATGGCCGAGCGCCATTTTGACACCACGCTCGATTCCTTCACGTACGGGAAATCTCTCACGTTCACCCCCACTGAGCGATCATTCTTCCAAGCCCTTGAGCACAACATCCCAGGGCCGGGTCTCGTTGGACATGCCGGCCTATCCCCGGCCTGTGGTATCAAGAGTGCCAAGGGCGTCTTCAAAATCAAGCGGGTCTGGGAAAAGGAGCACGATGGCTCGGTAAAGGAGCTCTTTGAAGGTTTTCTTCTCCTTTAGTGTCTGCTATGACAGCATGTACCGAAAGGCGGGCAACGGCAACGGAGTCAAGTACAAGTTTGCCTGCAGTACTGCGATTGTGAGTTTTCATGCCTGGGCCTCAGGTTTAACTCATCCAGAAGTACGATATACAGGCACCTGCCGTCGCTCATTCCCATCTTGGGCAGGACAAAGCTACTGGAGGCAACGAGGGTATTCTTAGGCCAGAGGGCCGACCACAGCACGGACCCACTTCCACGCACACGGACGAAAAGGAAGAAACGGTTATCACGAGTGCGCAATCCGGTTATGTACACAGTTTGCAATGGTTACTGATGACAAGGCAGGTATTCAGGCGACACTGAATGTCATTCTTGGCCTTGGACGAATCCCTGCCGGCTTTTGCACTGTGGTGCATCAGTGTCCGTGAATGGAGAACCTTTGTCAGTGAATAAAAACGTCGTCGAATTGGGTGCGCCAATTCCACTGTGAGACACCATCTCTCCCACTCATGTCAGTCCTAACAGAGTTCGCAGACCGTCTAATCTATCTGCCGTCGTTTGTCTTGGAATCTATGCATCCTACGAATTCTGGCCCATATTGTGTGGCGGAGAGCAGCTATGGGAGTCAACAGTTACAATGGAAAAACTACTGGGCTGCAGTGCACAAGACGTTTGTGAGTAGTACGGAGTGTTAGATGAGGGTCTACGCACTCACACCACGGCAGCCTTTATATTCATCCCAAAGGATGGGGGCGTTGTTTCCTTTTGGTGACTTGATTCACTAGAGTCGACGGTCCTTGACCCCTTTTACGTGAGTACATGATTTGTATCAACACGATCCTCGTTAAAAAACCCGAAGCCAGCTAGAAATGTGACGAACGAAGGCCACAGCGCTCTCTTGCGTTACCGACAGTACGGGGGAAAACGGGATCTCGGGCGGTCGATTGAACAGTTTAAGCGTGCACTTAATATCTATCCGCTGGACCATCCATGTCGTGCGGCTGCCCAGGGAAACACAGTGATGGCAACATCATCGACTGTCGTGTCGAAGACACAGATAATTTCTTCGACGTCCCCTTCACCTTGTATCGCAAGGCACTTGCTTCCCATCGTATCGGCCACCTTCGCCGACCTTCCACATCGACACAGCAGCCAGCTGTGCATTCCGCACAGTTCGAAAAGCGGGGAAATGAAGTCGATGCAGCAGAGGCTGAGGCATTCCTGCGTCCCTCAGCTCTGCAGATATTCATGGGAACTGAGCTGCAATATTCATACTGCAGCTGCATCCAGGACGTAACATGGCCCTGTTCGAGCGGGTGGCCAATCGCGGGATTCTGCTTCAGGCGTGACGAATGACGATCCATGGACTTTACGTGTACTGTTTTTGCGCCGCTTTCAACGGTTCGGTGATTTAGACGACCTCCATCGTGGAATATCGGTTTTAGAGGCATCTGTCGGGTCTACTTCGGTCCGGGATCCTGGTATCCTACAGGGCTAATGAATTTCAGCGTGGCGTTATCGTATCGATCCCGTCAACTCAGGGAGCAGAGTGACCTACCCCGAGCAAGCAATTTCGAGGTACAAGGATGCTGTTGATCTCAACCCTGACAGTCACCCTGACAAACCTAGTTGTCTAACCGACCTCGGTGACTTCTACAGAGCCTATTTCGAGCGTCTAGTGGTGCTGGGGGATCTCGAGCAAGCAATCTCGAGGCGCAAGGATGCTGTTGACCTCACCCCTTAAAATCTACCTATCCGAACAACCTCAGCATTGCCTTCACAGATTGTTTCGAGCGCCTCGGAGAGTTGAGTGACCTCGAGGGTGCAATTTCAAGGTATAGGGATGCACCTCTGAAATGTCTTAAATTTCTGAATCTATTTTATAGTTCTGACGTCATTTCTGAATTCAGATTGTGTCCTTATCATCAACAACTCTTGACATTTATTTATCTAACATGCATCTTTGAATTGCACATCATATTGTTATTTAACACCCAATTTGAGGCTTCAACTGCCTTACATGTATTATAGGGAAAAAAAGAATTGCAAATTCTACAAGTCATGACATTTAGCCAGTGCAATCAGATCAAGTTGGCACATGAAAAGCTTTGTCACTTCATAACCTCTACAAAGAGTGGTGCAAGATTACATCCATAACCAGTCTCACTTGCTCCTCTCTATTACTAGCAGCAGAATATTTAACAAAGAGCTCATCCTGTTGCTTGGATATCTGAGCAGATACACCAGATGCTTTATAATTCTGTACTGCCAGAGAAAGAGGGTCCTCAGACTTGTTTTGGACAAGAGTGAAGGAAGATTGAAGAAGTAGTATTAGACCTATTAAAAAAGATGTAAAAGTTATCAAAAAATAAAATTAATTGACTTGCCAATGCCATTGAGAAGGATCTCTTGCCATGTATTGGCTGTCTTTTCAATCTAAGATACATGAGGAATGAATATAATAAATGTGATCCTATTATAAATATACACACCATGGATATGGTCTTGGATGTTTGAAGAGGAACCTGAGAGACATGAGATTATTTTTTAGCAAATATATAGTATGATTAGATTATAAAATGTGATATTGTGACAATCTGAAAAATATTAGTTCTAATATGTAGACCTTGAAGATAAAGACTGACTATCTATTCAAATTATAAATAAAAAGAATAAATTATCACACAAATATCAATATCTTATCTGCAGAATGTCAAAAAAATGTAAATATAAATAACACAGAATTGTTGCATGACAGAATAAACTTACATCCTATGGTGATATCAATGCATAATTACACAATTTGAAGAGGAACAAGATACAACTTACCAGCTAACATACAAGAGTTTAGAATTATACCAAATTTGACAATAAAATGAAAAGTGTTAATAAACAAAATGCAGATTTGCATTGTATACATATTAGATTACTTACATTCTATTTTGAAGAAAGCATTCAGGGCAGGCATGTGTGTATTAGTGGTTAACATTATTGATGCACATATATGTTCACCTTCTATAAAAATGACAGTGAGTGAAATTACATTCTGCTTGCATTTCAAATCACAACACTTACTTCCTATTAAGAGGAAAGTGATAAACATAAAATAATCAGCAAACCTCATTTTCTCATGAATACAATAGCACTTACAAACTATTAGTGGAATAGTAATAGAAGCAGAAAAGATGAAAAATATATCATTAGCAATATCATCATTTCAAAGCTAGAATAGATCACTTACAGCCTATCAATGGAAGAGGAGTAGAATGCATGCTTATTAGCAAATTCTCATTTCAAATCCACATTAGATCACTTACAGTCTATTAATGAGAAAATAGCAGGATTTATGTCCATCAACAGCATTTTCATTTCAAATTCACATTAGACCACTTACAATCTATTAATGAAATAGCAGCAAGATGCAACCTCATCAACAACATTCTCATTTCAAATCAATATTGAACCACTTACTCCTTATTTGTGTGAGAGTAGTAGGGTGCATTCTAATTAGCAGGATTCTCACTCAAATTCATATCAGACCACTTACATCCTATTAATGAAAGAGCAGCAGGATGTGTCTTTGTTAGCAGAAGTCTTCTTTCAAATCCACATCAGGCCACTTACTCCCTATCAATGGAAGAGCAGCAAGATGCATGCTTATCAACAGGATTTTTCCTTCAAATCCAAATCAAACTACTTACAGCCTATTAATGAAAGAGCAGCAGGATGCATGCTCATCAGCAAGTTTCTCATTTTATATCCACATCAAACCACTTACTTCCTGTCAATGAGAGAGCAGTAGGATGCATATTGTCAGCAATATTATTATGTCAAATTCATATTGGACTACTTACTTGCTATCAATGAAGGGGCAGCAACATGCATTCCCATTAGCAGAATTCTTATTTCAAAGGAACATCAGACCACTTACTCCCTATCAATGAAAGAACAGCAGAATATATACTCATTAGTAGACTTCTTATCACAAATCCACATAAGACCACTTACAAACTATCAATGGAAAGATCAGCAGGATACATTTTCATTAGTAGGATTCTCATTTCAAATCCACATCATATCACTTATAGCCTAATAATGAGAGAGGAATAGGATACAGTATATGCTTGTTAGTAAGATTTTCATTTCAAATCCATATCATCACTTACAGTCTATCAATGGAAGAATAGCAAAATGCATGCTTTTTAGTAAGATTCTCATTTAAAATCCACATTAGACCACTTACAGTCTATTAATGAGAAAATAGCAGGATGCATGCAAGTGTTCATTAGCAGAATTTTCCTTGAAATTCACATCAGACCACTTACAAGCTATCAATTAAAGAACAGCAGGATGCATGCTTGTTAGTAGGATTCTCATATAAAGTTCATATCAGATCACTTACATTCTATCAATGGGAAAATAGCAGGATACATGCTCCTCAACAATATTCTTGTTTCAAATGTATATTAGACCACTTACAACCTATCAATAAAAAAAGCAGGATGTATGTTATCAGCAGGATTCTCCTTGAAATCCAAATTAGACCACTTACTTCCTATGAATGAGAGAGCAGTAGAATATATGCTCATTAGCAGGATTTTCATTGCAAATCCACATTAGACTACTTACTTCCTATCAACAGATGAGAAGCAGAATGCATGCTCATTATTTTGATTTTCATTGCAAATCCATATTAGACCACTTACTTTCTATAGATTGGAGAGCAGTAAATGCATATTTATTAGCAGGCTTCTTATTTTCAAATCCATACTAGATAAACTTACAGTTTGTTAATAAAAGAGCAATAGGATATATATATATATATACTAGTCAACAGGATTCTCATTTAAAATCCATATCAAACCACTTACAAGCTATTAATGGGAGAGAGCAGGATGTATATTCATCAACAAGGTTCTCATTTCAAACCCATACCAGATCACTTACAGCCTATCAATAGAAGAGCAGAAGAATGGATTCTTTTCAGCATGATTATGATTTTAGATCTATATCAGACCACTTACAATCTATTTAATGGGAGAGCAGCAGAATACATGTTCATTAGCAGCATTTTCTTTGAAATCACATCAGACCACTTACTTGCTATCAATAGGAGAGCAATAGAATGTACATATGCTCATTAGCAGAATTCTTGTTTGAAATCCATATTAGATCACTTACAGCCTATCAATAGAAAAGCAGCAGAATGCATGCCACATCAGCAGGATTCTTATTTCAAATCCATATCAAATTACTTACAGCCTATTAGTGGAAGAGAAGCAGGATCCATATTCAGCAATATGATTCTCATTTCAAATCCATATACAGTAAGACCACTTACTTCCTATTGATGGAAAAGCAGCAGAATATATGCTTATTAATTGGATTTGCATTTCAAATCACATCAGACTACTTGCATGCTTTTAAAGAGAGAGTAGCAAGATGCATGTTTGTCAGTAGAATTTCCATTTCAAATTCACATTAGATCACTTACAGCCTATTAGTAGAAGAGCAACAGGATGCATCCATATCAGCAGAATTCTCAATTGAAATCTACACCATACCACTTACTTCCTATTAATGGGAGTGCAACAGAATGCATGCTAGTCACCAGGATTCTGATTTGAAATCCACATTATATTACTTACTTCCTATGAATGGGAGTGCAGTAGAATGCATGATTGTTACCAGGATTTCCATTTCAAATTCATATTGAACCACTTACTTCCTATCAACAAAAGAACAACAAATTGCATGCTTGCAGGCTTCTTTTTTCAGATCCACATCAGAGTACTTACTTGCTGTTAATTGGTGAGTAGTAGGATATATGCTCATTAGCAAGCTTCTCATTTGAAATCCATATCAAATCACTTACTCCCTATCATTGAAAGAATAGTGGGGTGCATGTTCATTACAGGATTCTGATCTGAAATTCACCACTTACAATCTATGAATAGGAGAACAGCAGGATACATGCTTGTCAGCAGAATTCTCATTTGAAATTCATATTACACCACTTACTCCCTATCAATGGAGGAATAGCAGGATGCATGCTTATCAGTAGGATTTTCACTTCATCTACATCAGACCACTCACAATCTATCAATGGGAAAGCAGCAAGATATATTCTTATTAGCATGAATCTTATTCAAATATACATCAAATCACTTACAAACTATCAATGAGATAGCAGCAGGATGCATGCTCATCAACAGGATTCTTATTGCAAATCAATACTAGACCACTTACCCCCTATCAATGGGAGAGCATCAAATGATGCTCATTAGCAAGACTATTATTTCATATCAAGATGTGATCACTTACAGTCTGTGAATGAGAGAGCAGGACATATACTTATAAGCAAGATTCTCATTTGAAATTCACATAAGACCACTTACAGCCTATTATCAAAAAAGGAGCAAAATAATATATTTATTAGAAGGATTTCATTTCAAATGCACATAAAATCACTTACTTCCTATTAATAGAAGAGCAGTAGAATGCATGCTTATTAGTGGGATTTTTGTTTCACATCAAAATCAGACCACTTACATCCTATTAGAGAGAGTGTAGCAAGGTGCATATTTGTCAGCAGGTTTCCCATTCCAAATCCACATCAGACCACTTACAGCCTAATGGAAGAGCAGCAAAATGCATCTTTATTAGCAGAATTATCATTTCAAATCCACATCAAACCACTTACAAGCTACCAATGGAAGAGTAGCAGGGTGCACACTCATCAGCAGGATTCTCATTTCAAAACTCTATTAGACCACTTACATCCTATCAATGGGAGAGCAGCATAATGCATCCTTATTAGCAGGATTTTATTTCCAATCCACATCAAACCACTTACTCCCTACAATTGTCATGCAGCAGGAACATACTCATCAGCATGAACCTCATTTCAAATCCATATCAGATCACTTACAATCTATTAGTTAGAGAGCAGCAGGTTGCAGGTTGATTAGCAGGATTCTCATTTGAAATCCATATTAGACCACTTACCCCCTATCAATGAGAGAGCAGCAGGATGTATTCTCATCAGCAGCACTCTCATTTGACATCCATATTAGGTCACTTACAGTCTACCAATAGAAGAGAAGCAGAATACATCTCCTCAGCAAGAGTCTTATTTGAAATTCTCTTTAGGTCACTTACAAACTATGAATGGAAGAGCAGCAGGAGATAGATTCATTAGCAGTTTTTTACTTTTATATCTCCATTTTAACACTCACAAGCTATCCATGGAAAGCACAGAACACAGACTCATGATCAGCACCTTTCCTCAAATTGCATAGATAATCACTTACAAACTGTCATTGCAATTGCAGTTGTGGAGATGAACAAAAAGCTATTAATAAATTTATGTTTTTCATCCACATTCCACTTACTCTCTTTATATCCAATGATTATTGCAGAAATAGATATAAAATCTTCTAATTTGTACTTCTCAGTATAACCAATGTACTTACACCCTATGATGTCATTTAGCCTTACTCCATTTGACTTCACTTCAAATCACTTACTGCCTGAAATAAAAGGATACCAGTAGGCATAAAACAAATCCCATTACCATCATGCTAATTTGCATGTATCCCTATACAACTTACTCCCTTTGATTTCAAACATGAATTCATCAGTAATAGTTTCAATCAAGTATCCATCAGATTACTCACTGGCTATTAATGCAAGAGCAGTGGAAGATGTCAAGATGAATATTTTTGTTTTAATGAACCACTTACATACTATTTATATGACAAAATATATCAGTCTACCATCATTTCAATGCATAATATATCATATACTCTCTTCATGGAAATAATAAAACAATCAAGCAGTGAGCTCTTTTTCAATTTCATATCATGATGATTGCCTAGCCAACAACCCATCAGTATCATTTAAACATATAGTCATTTTGTGTTTGATGAATTGTTGGTGTGAAAAATCTTACCTGTGTGTATGGAAACCAACTTTTCAATGCCCCAGGCAGATCAAGGTCTTTCTGTGTAGTGGTCCTGAATGCCACATAAGGTATCAAGGCACTTTATGGGATCAATATATATATTGAATCCAAAAACACTTTCACTTACTATCTGATTGCATATTGAATGCATAGCATGATGTTCATTTTCTGTGCTGTAATTAGTAATATCTGCAAAGATTGATCATTCAATGCAGCTGTAGTCTGATCCAGCAATATATGACATCATCTGTCAGATGTATCCATGTTTGGTGATATGATGAATGAAGAGAATGAAATGAAAGCATAAAATATACAAACTTTCCAGTTGCACATATGCCTTTGGAGGAAATTTCATCTTGCACAGATCCCCCCATATATTTCTCTTGGCAAAAATCTCTTCAGCACGCTTCCTCTGCCCCACAAGTTGATCTTCTAGGGATAGTAGTAGTTCTTTAGGCTGGAATGCCTGGATCACAAGTGCATTCCATTTAGTAAATAGTACCACAACTGGAACTAGCACCCAATCTAATGAGCTCAAAAAGCATCATCTAGGGGAATTTATACCTTTTCTTGTGTCACATTCAGAAAAGAACCTTTCCTCTGCAACAGTGATGGCGCGATGATGTTGATCCATTGGAATACAGTACCTGTTTATATAAGGTTATCAAAACATTACATAGTATATCCACTCACTATATTGCATGGATCCACTTCTTTAGAAAAGTTGTATTGGCACGTCCTGTGATGAAGTGCTTCATCTTCTCAAACTCATCCTCACGGCTGGCCTCAAAACCAGGAGAGTCATGAAACACAAATTTCAGATTGCTTTTGAAAATGATTTCACGATTGATATCATGGAGTCCACGCTGTGGATATTGAGATGGTTTGCAATGGCACTGCGATGACATTCATGGTAGCCATGACACTCACCTCCATCGACCCCTCGATCACAAAATTAACCTGACCATACATCAACAGCATTAGTATCTAGGGTATCCCAGCTGGGAAAACCATACCTTCTCCCCTTGATCGTCGTAGATCTCCGGATCTTCCATTGAGTTACAGATACGCTGAAGAATGGTCGTCTTGCCAGCATTCGCCCTACCGATAATGAGAATTCTAAATCGTCCAAATTTCTCCATGAGGCACGGGTCAACATGCTGCATGACGTTGGTGATATCTGAAGCTTTCATCTGTACGTTGGGAATGCTCGGGCCATCAGAGTGTGGCTCGAGAGAGATGGGGTCTGAGACCAGTTCCCTGTGTGTATCTGAATCTATGTGCTGTGTCTCCAGAGTGAGGGCATCAGTCCCTTTGGATTGAATCTGGAGAGCGCCAGAGTTGCTGGGAACTGCGCTGGGTTGCACACTGGATCTGTCAGAAGGTTCGGCAGGTACCAGAGACGAGTCTTTATTGGCGATGCGAGATTGGAGGTGTCTGATTTTTTTCTTGATGGTCCTCATTGTGAGAGTGGTTAAGAAAGCTGAGAGATGGGTGAAACACGACTGATAGCTTGGTAGGTGGTGGGTGTGAACAAGAAATGGGCACTGTGAGATGATAGCTACCGTCGACAGGAAAACGCTGCGCCACTCTGTGCTGTGCATTTTGTAATTAGACAAAGATGGTCCCTTATACTGTTGAAGCGTCAGCATGGATGCTGTCAAGGAGGGAAATATTAGCTCACTGTCCACTTCGTGATATGGAAAAGTCGCAAAATTACTCCTTTCCAGGGGACAGGATGATGCCCTTGGAGCGGAGTTATGCGGTATGTGGTATTTGGTGATGAAGGGAAAGCCGAGTATGATTTCACAGGCAAAAGAGACACATCCCTTCCGTCGGTTAAACTCTCGTCAAAGGGCTGTCATTCTGGTGGACATGTACAATCTCTTCAAACATGACAAATGTATCAAAGACATACCAATAACTTCCTCGCTTCAAGTTGTATCTGTTGTGGGAAATGGCTGTCAAAGGGTCAGCTTCATAGGGCAAACACGGCAGTTCAATGGGGTACGGGAGAGATTGAAACAGTCAACATGGGTGGCCACTCTCACATCTATAGCTGGCACAAGCTGAGATTTCATCTGGTGGAACACTTGGAGCAAAGTGACATCCATCAAATGCTATCAGATGGATGACAAGTTATTTTTGTGGGCAAGGTAACTTAGTATAAATGCGTAGCCCACTGGCAGGGGAAGGGAGTTGCGGGCAACATACATTGCTGGCAGCAACCCGTTCATCAAACACTGCGGTGTCACCCGTACCTGTGTGGAACCCTAATTGCTGCGCTACTGGCACCGCGTCCATCATCTTCAACATCTGTTTCACCATCATCACAAACCTCGCAGAAAGTAGACATTGCCCGATTTGGTATGTCGCGGGTGCCATGCTTGAAACAATCATGGTCATGTGATCTCAGAGTGTTAGCGAGTTGAAAACATCCATGACATCATTTTTCTTTGTCGCTCGAGAGTAGACCATGTCTTATCGTGACTGCTTCTTACCGCGCACGTCCTTGTCATGTACCAAATAAACCGATATTGCATTGCATCCTCATATCGTGTGCTTGTGATATCTGCCCGACTGAGATTCGTTGGACCGACAACGACTGAATTACAGCACGCCATACCCCTCCCGTGCCAAAACATTGTCATCCAACTCTTCCCCCTCATCAGCAACCACCCTGTCCAGCTCGTGCTCGTGCTTGTCCATTTCTACATCCACCGCTTCCCTGGCCATGTCCTCTTCATATTCCTCAACTTGAATCTGCTCATCAATTTCATCGCCGCCCGCCTGTTGCGCTGTATTGGTCGATTCTTCCCACTGTGTAGCACCATCCACCGGGTCTTCAACTACAGTGCATCCTTCCTGCAGCAAGAACTCATCCCAGTCTCGCATCGCTTTGTGACCAACTCCTCCGCCCCGAAATCACATGAACATGTCTCAATCGACAAATCTAGTCATAGTACACATTTAGCTCATTCGGAAATTGAGAAAATTTGAGAAAACCCACACGTTGACATAGAAATAGCGCCAGTTGGCACTTGACTCGCTGTCTGCTTGATGGACAAAGCTCTGATCAAGGTAGTCATTGGTTTCACCATAACCAAAAGCTGGAATGAGATGAACCCCTCGGACAACTAAGTCTGGATCAATGAAACCAAACACGTCAGCCACCAGGCAATCTTTTTCAAAGAACTGGAGACAGTATAGTCGTTTTGCGTCCCATCCGGCAAGGTAATTTGAGTCCATTTGAAACCACCGGATGAAAAGGACATCCATTCATGTGGGCTTCTTGAAGTGCAAGTACCGGTCCTCTTGATGCCAGACAATGACGTGGAAAATCTTGATCACTCGCACATACCAGTATGGGTGTGTGCACTCGTCTTCTCGCTGGTCTGGGTATTGGATGGACCAGCCTGGGGCTCGTCATCAAGCTACATAATAGATATCAAATGGTTTTCAGAAACTATGGTGCGAATAGACATACCTCCATCGGCACTTGATTGCCATCATCATATGCGAGCTCTGGGCCAGATAAGGAGGGAGGGGGAGGGCGTTGATCCAGGTCCGTGGTGGCGGTTCAACTGTCTGTTAGGGCAACATGAAGCTCGAACCTTGGCACATGTCTGTTGGGACTAGAAGATTGCCGAGGGCTTGGACTGCATGATGGAATAGACGGAAATGAGTCCCGATGACTGGACTTTTTCTTTTTCTTGTGACGATGGTCACTGCGGTGTTTCTTGATGAGGTAGTTATGCCTGGAATATAAATCATCAATACCGGTTTTGTATGCTTTACACTGTGATTCGTGGGCACTCTGTGCTTTCACGACACTGAAGACCTTGCCGCAGAGACACTGAAGAGCATCTGAGTCTTCCATGGCTCAGCAGAAGGGACGGACATGGTGATCAACGCGAGGTTTTGAGTTAAAATGAGTTTCTATTTGCCATGGAGGTATGTACATCGTAATACCTACACTGCAAAGCTGATCTACCTGTCAAAGTTGCTTGGAATCAAGTTTACAAGCTTGGTTGATCAATAGACTTACTGGTTATTGTGCGCAAGCATGGTGATGTGGTTAGAGTTGTGCGTGCATGGGCCCAGGCTGCAGCGCTCAGCCTCAGGTCAATTTAGGAAGGTGGTATTAGATAAGCAGTTATCTTTGATCTTTTGGCCGCATTGCCACTTCCATCGGAATCCATCCCATCTTTCTACCACCATTTCGTGGCATCCCCCACTTTCAAGGGTGAACAACATGCGAAAGCAAGCTAGATTTCCTGAAGCTTCGGATAGTGATTCATCCAATTCCAAGTCATCAAGGACCAAAGATTCCGAATCTGAGTCAGTGAGGCCTCAGCACACTGCGAAACGGAACAAGAAGCTTCCAAGAGGAAGTCCTCGGAAGACTAAAAAGAATAAACCTCACAAGTAAGTCAGCCTATAGTCTACTTTATCTTACTGATTCACCATTGCAGGAGTTCTGCAGGTGTTCCACATGCTGAGGATGACTCCAATGCCTCGGACTCCGACAGCAAGCCTGAGGCCAACCCAAGATCAATAGAGAAGGAATACGCAGTCGCCGCTCGTGCAGTCGCCCAATGCGTCGATCTTTTCTGTCACCCCCGCAAGGTTATCGAGTATATTATTCTTCTGAAAGAAGAAGAAGCAGTGAAGAAGGGCGACCTTGAGGAGTCTGAGGCTGAATACAAGAGATGTGAGGCACTCCTCCGAGTAATGTAAGTTGAATGTATGCGCATATATCCAACAACGCAATATTTAAACTACTTTCTAGCCCACCTAAGCAATGAGATCATTACCAGCAAGCATACAACACATTTATCAACTTAGCTCCTGGCTTGAAGGAGCTCATTAACAATCCCAAGAAGCGTGATGAGCTTCGACACATCCTGGGTGGGGTAAGTGCACGCATATATGCACCTTTTTCATCTAATTCAATGCCTGCAGATGAAGAGGGTCATAACGAGTGTGCAATCCGATGATTGTGCAAGACTCAAGGAGTGAATCGGCCGTTATATTCCAGCGAACCCAGCAAAGGACATTGTTTCACCTCCCATCCACGACGGTCAGACCTCACGATCTCACCTAGGTTTCAACCATCCTATCCTTGCATGATTTCTCTGCCCGATCGAACATGCAAAGGACTATGATGACGACCATGATGGGTAGGAGAGTTGTCACCCATATCTGAACAATTTACTGACCTACCATAATAGCACTCGTCAAAAACTGTTGAACGGGAAGATAAAGGTAACCTCGGATGCATTCCCAGCCTTCATATGGGCAGGTGAGCCCCCAGGAGTTGATTTTGATGACGACAGCATGCTTGAGGGCATGTTTGAGGGTTATTTTCTCTCGCAAGTAAGTCGTCAGTTCTATACATTATATCTCCCAACTCAAAGTGGCAACAGGTAATGCGTCACATCTTTCGGGGTGCATCTAGTGCCTTTGGAGAAGAGCCTACTGGCAGTCGTTCATGCAATGCTGAACTACATGAGATGAACAAGGTCGTAGCTCCCAACATCGCATATGCGTGCCTTCAGGTACGTACTATTGGGTTGGGTTGACTTTGACTTACATTGCATGCATTAGGCTCGGTTCAACATCAGCTCCAAGAATAGATGGTCAGAGAATGGATGGTGCATTCAACTATCGCAACTTTTACTATGCGATATTAGACATAATCGAAGACTGCGCGGACAAGGAATGGACGGATTCACTCCTTCGGTTCCATAACCGGTATGTTTCTTGACATCCTTTTGTGCTCACTCAATACCTGCCTCGTCGGTCACACAGTGTCGTCTTTGGGAATGAAAATGGGCGTGAGGATAGCGAGTCCAAGGATGGTTCGGGCGAGAAGAGCAATGGCTCTGGTTCCTTCCTTGCAAGACTGCATGCCCAAGGAGAATCGCATGCTAAGGAGAAGGCTAGTACCGAGGGAGGTGATCGCCACAGCCGCTCGTGCCAGCACAATAATACTTGGGCTGTTGATGACGATGCGCAAGGACAAGCGCGTGCTAAGGAGAAGGCTAGCACTGAGGTAGGCGATGGGGATGCTGACAATGATGTCGACGGCGACCCAGGTGGTTTTAATGATCATACTCGTGGTGATGACAATGCTCGCACTGTTGCCATGACTACTGTTAGAAACACAGGCACTTCAGCTTTCGGAACTCCTGTTCAAGCTTGCTTTCCTCCACGTTTCTCCACTCCACCAGCCAGTACTACACCGTCGGGCCCATCCCAATCTGCTTGTGCCACAAGGAATGGACTCGGATCCACCACTACTCCTTCCCATACTAGGAGGAGCGACCTGGGGTTTGGAGGAGAAACAACACCAAGCCCGCTCACTGGATCGGATGAATGGTCTCAGGCTATCGCTCGTAGGGCCCGAGACAAAGGTAAAGGCATGGTGACCCAATTGTAGTCTTCTCGGAAATGTCACTGAATGTGATCACTACAGGCGAAGAGTGGTCTAAGCTCGCTCCTACTCTGGCCCGAGGTAAAGGAAAACGCAAGGCCCATGTGGTATCCTCCTCAGACGAAGAAGCCCCCGCTCAGGTGGCTGAAAAGCCGAAGAAGGCACCGAGGAGGCGAAAGACCCGCAAGTAATATGTGTTGATGTTCAGCCTAAGCGTCAGTATCGCCCGCCTCATTCACCCCTGCTTCGCCTTCTTGTCACAATCACTCGGTTCTCGTTTGCCCCGTTTCACTTTCTTGTCGCAATCACCCGGTTCTCGTTTGCCCCTGCTTCGTCTTCTTGTCGCAATCACCCGCCGGTTCTCGTTCGTCTTTCCTACTGGCAGTTCCAACTACCAAGTCCCTGCTCGTCTGCTGCTCTACAGTTTCTCTTGTCGTCTTTGGTCCCGAATGAACTCAATCATGCCCCGATCGCGCCCGCAATAACCTGTCATTGAAATCCATACCATTCCGCACTGCAATTCCTGTGACGATAGACCCGATGTTGTAGACATGGACAGTTCATAGAATGTGTGTATACCAGCTGTACCAAATACAATGCATAGTGTTGTCGTGTTATATCCTATTGCGAGCTAATGTCTAAGTTCGAGTTGCATATCTGGCTCGTCATATAGTGTCGAAACGATCTCTCTGCGTCTGAAAAAACGATTGTTGGTCTGGTTAGACATGTCTCAGCGGAAACGACATGCCAGACTGGAATGCATGGAAGATGATCTCAGCAGTTCTGAACATATCTTCGCTTACCAACTTTCTGCGACATTTGTGATGATATTGCTGTTGTTTCAGAATAGTCGGCTTTCATAACAGATGGGGGAGGATAACTCCTACAATAAGGACAGTCAATAGACAACTTGCGATGTGACTCGGACCGTATGGCGTCTGTCGATTACTGGTACTATTAAACACTGTCAGTAACGAATTATTTCGTGAAGAGGTGGTAGTGGTCGTAGCGTTATAGTCATGATTGATGCTCCGCTACTGCACAGATACTCTAACCAATTTAGCACGTTGACTGAAAGCTCATTGCAGCCTATTGCAATAACTAGACCCTTGATGGGCCGATGAATGATTGAAATATGGATGATAGTGAACTACGATTCTATACGTATAATGCACCTACTCATCCGAGTCCTCCAGGCTGTGGGTGACCGGTGACGTGGCGTACCTCCGGATGCCCAGTGGAACCGGGTACCATAAGAAGATCTGGGTGAGTTGGGCATTCATCTTGCTGCACACCATACTGAACCACGTCACCCGTTTCCTGGTAAACAGGATTACGCTCCTGGGTCCGTGCTCGTTCAAGACTCTGGGGGTCTCACCACAAATTTGCGGGGTGGAGGAGATTTATGATATCGTCGCTGCGAGCAAGGATGTCATGCCCAGGTCCTGGCTGCTGTTCAGCAGGCCCTGGCGGATACGCGACGGGTGGACGTAAGGTAGGGTGCGATCCAGTTGACCCTAACCCCAACGAGGAGGTACAAGGGAAAGTTGTGTTTCTCCTGTGCTCCCCGTGCTGTTCCCGTGCTGTCAGCGACACTCCATTGCATCTCGCTAGGAAGCCGTATTTGGCTTGACTATCCGCTCGCATCGGATCCCGCATGGTGTTGACCCGTTCGGATAATCTGTTGTTGAGTCTGCGTGCGCAGCCTCGACGGAATCTAAAAAATTGAACATCCCAAGTCCAAGAGATTGGATCGTGAATGGCACCGAGTAAGGCGACAGTGGAAGAGAATGGTCAGGTCTCTGTGGACATGTCGAAACATGGTACAGGACGCGTGGGTTAGCAATGCACTCTCATATCCAGAGCCGATGGGAATGCACCTTTACCGAATATGAATCCAATTGAATAGGCCCGGGTTCAGATCTCATGTTCGTGGCCCTGCTCGGATTTGGATTTGCAACTGTGTTATTAGCCATCGATTGTGCATGGAAGCTTGAATGTGCTCATTATGTCATAGTCGCGCTCGGCCTTTCCTTTCCTTCAACTTGGAAACGTACCCAGTTTGAACGTGGTCAGAGAAGTATGGTATGGCCTTTTTGCGCAACTTGAGAGCGAAAACGCGCTGTTTTCATGTGCGTATGGGGATAGGACACTAGCTGAGTGCCCGGCCCGGGATCTGTCCGGTGTATATTAGAAGCTCGTCAGCATTCCCAGGGGTAACCGGTAACGGTCAGTATTCCAGCCAAGTACAAGCACTGACCTGACTTGCTGCGCACGATGAATCCTGGCGACCGTCCGACGAAAACATCGACTCCGATCTTGGTTAAGCTAGCGCATGCATCTGCGCCGTTCCTCTCCACATTTCTCTTGATCCATCTCTCCGCGCCCATCCTTGCAAATGTGGGCGGCTCCAACCTGTCGTCCAATCTCATGGTACGTGTCCCAAAAAAAGCGCCCACATGATATACTGAATCACGAACGAATATACGTATGTTTATGTTTATGCGTCGTGCCCTGTGTGTGACATTTCACGAACAGCTCTTGGGAAGGGAATACTACCAAACTCCGTTTGGTGAAAAGTATCTCCTGTTGACGCCGTTTGCGATACACGTCGCGTCGGGTATCGCCCGGAGGCTCTTCGCGCCCGCCTCGAAACAGCCTCGTAGACTCACGAGCACACTGAGCCTCGCGGGCTATACCGCCCTCGTCTTCCTCCCCATCCACGTCTTCACACACCGACTCGCCCCGACCGACGCGTCCGCGCCTATCTCGGCCGTCGGACCGGCCGAGCTGGACTACGAGTTCGTAAAGACGGGTCTGAGTCAGTTCCCGTGGCGCAGTTGGGCGTTGTATTCGGGGCTCGTGGTGAGCGTGTTGGTGCATGCCGTAGAAGGCGCCAACATCATTCGCGCGTCGTGGGTCGGTACTAGACTGTCGTCGCGAACGCGCAGAGTCATCGCTGGCGCGGTGGCGGTCCCTGTGATGCTGGGACTCTGGACGATGTCGAGAGAGCCCTTGATGGCCCTGTCGTCTACGGTCGAGCGCTATAGCGCGAGTTTCACGAGCCTGTGGGTGTATCGGGTGTAAGACGGCGTACGTGTCGACTAGGTAACGTACATACTTCTTTCCGCCTCGTCCTTGGTGTCTCACTGCCATGTAGTTACAAGATATACCAAACGATTAGTGTCCATCATTTCAATGAACCCAAGCGACAACGTTCCCAAAGTAGCAATAAAGCAAATGTCCTTTGGCAAGGTTCCAAATTTGTCGTACAAATCTCTTGGCCTGTTTGATCCCATGGACATCACACGCGTCAGACAACGAACGTGGTGGACTCGGAGCTATTAATATTCTGAAGTCGAGTCGATCAGAGCCCGCAGAGGGATGCGTCAACTTGAGTCAACTCTACCAAGTTTGATCCCCAACCCGTCTGTGAGCGTGTTCATCGCCTCCTCGGACAGGTTTGACCCATCGAGAGAAACGTCGATCACCAATGGCCCACGACTCGCTCGGACACCCCGCTTTTCCTGTGCTAGACCCAACGGCTATATTTGTACATTTGCCCGACACTCCTGCTTCACCGCCTCGATCAGCTGATCTTTCCGCCCCAGAACGAGTACCAGGGTGCCGACTTGCCCACGTGTGAGAGCTTTCCAAAAGTGAGCAAGGCAGGTAAGATTTCTCCGTGTATTTTTGTGCACCAGCCAGTGCATGCTGTGGAGGCGCGAACATCATCCCTGCCTTGTGGGCCGGTACTAGACTGTCGTGGGGAACGCGCAGCGACATCGCGGGCGCGCTTCCTGTGATGCTGGGATTTTGGACGTTGTCGAGAGAGCCCCTGATGGCGCTGTCGTCTACTATAGCGCGTATTTCACGCACTTGTGGTGTATCTGGTGTAAGACGTATGTTTCAACTAGTAGGTAGCGTGGATACTACTTCCAGCCTCGTCCTTTGTCTCACTGCGACGTAGCTACAAGATGTGCCAAACAAATAGTGTCCATCTTTCCAACGATGAACCCGAGCGAAAAACAATGAGCAAATGTCCTTTAGTAGGTATACAAATTTGTTCATGCGAAAAAGTCCCTTGTTCTGTTTGATCCATGAGCATCATACGCATCAGAGAACGAACGTGGTGGACTCGTACCTATGCTGAAGTCCATTCGATCAGAGACCGCAGTAGGATGCGGCAACCTCAGTCGACGTGACTTCGACTCTACCAAGCTCGTATGCCAACCCGCCCGTGATCGTGTTCATCGCCTCCTCGGACAGGTTAAACCCATCGAGAGAAACGTCGACCGCCAAGGCGTAGATCGACGTGCCAGTGCCAGCGTAGGTGAGCTGATAGCACGTCCCGCAAAAGGCTGAGTTCCAACCGGTCACAGTGTAGACGCCTCCGACGTTGGGGAAGGTGGGGAGGGATCCGAGGGTGGTGTAGCCTTTGGTAATGAGGCCGTTGGTGCCGTCGGAGCAGGCGACGGAATCGAGGGAGAGACCTGCATTGTCGTACGTGGTGTCGTACGAGAGACTTTCTGACACCTGCGCAAAGGCGGGGAGAGCGAACGCGAGGGCAGCAGCGGCGAGAGACGCGAACTTCATGGTGGTAAGTAGTAGTATGAGATCTGAGGATGCGGGTAACAGAAGAGCTGAGAGCAGTCGAAGTGGATGAGCTGATGAGGACGAAGAGCCCATCGTTCGTCCATTTTATATTTTTTTCATGCCCGAGCTTGGTCACGCCAGCTTGCAGCTGGTGCATGAAAATACACGGAGAAATCTTACCTGCGTCGCTCATTTTTGGAAAGCTCTCATACGCGGGCAAGTCGGCACCCTGGTTCTCGTTCTGGGACGGAAAAATCAGCTGAGCGAGGGGTAGTGATGCGGGACTGTCGGGCTGATGTAGCCGTTGCGTCCGGTACAGAGAAAGCGGGATGTCTGGGCGAGGTGGTTCATTGCCACACCGACGGTCACGGTCCGACGTTGCGTCGCCGCATTCTCATGACGGTGGCTCCTACCCTATCCTGCCCGCGCGCGTGACGCTTTTTCCCCATGTGCAACTTGAAGATGAGCGGTCACCAGATAACCATACCTGTGCTGAGACTTGCCCGGAGCCAGAGTCTGGAGCATCGTGAATCCGCCACTTAGCTTGATCAAGGAGCCGTGCAAGAGACCTTGTGATCACTGATCAGCTTCGACTCGGAAAGGCTAACAAATTTCGTGGGCGTACGAGCTTGATGCGGGTACTTGGAGCTTACATAACAACTTAACTTGCCCACCTTTCATCATGTTCTCAGGTGTAAGCCACTCAGTTTGTTTCACTCAAAGCTGGTCATTGACATATGCCTATTCACAGACGGCTTCTTGGTGGCCTTCGTCTGAATCCACTCCACCCAGAACGTCGGAGAAATACGATCCGACAAACCCGAAGATGAACCCTCTAAACCCCAAGGGCCTCAAGCCGTAAGCAGTATCTGGCTGCATGAATTGGGATAACTATGTTGATTGCGTTGGTCAGATGCTGCGCTTGCCCGGAAACCAAATCAGCTCGCGATTCCTGTTTTCTGCAGCATGGAGCTGACGAGGGTCAATGTGCAGAAATGCTCAAGAGACACGTCGAGTGCATGCGTGGACTTGGCTTCGAAATATAAGTTGCATCCTGCCTATGTATACAGGAGGGCTGGAACTACTAGGCATGGTCCCCTTGATCATCGAACTCTGTTGACATGTTGATCCCGGACTCGTAGTAGATTGATCCTGCCAACTGTCATCACTACTAGTGTACACTAAATCAATAGACTCATCCCACCTCACAAAATACATCAAACGGAGACGTCGAGTGAAAAACTATGAACTGTCGGATGCAATCACGGTCTGCGCTCTCCTTCCAACCATTGCTGCGATTTTTCCTTTCTGGCTCGCCTTCTGGAAGTCGCGGTCATCCGGTACCCACCGCACCTGTAACGAAGTAAGGAACGATCGCTGACGTCTTCGGCCGATGGGTAGATACGTCTAACAAATGTGCTTGATGACGTGTGCCTCAGAATTGTGACTAGGATGTCGACTTGTTACACTTCGGCCAATTCGGGGAAATGTACGACCTGTCCTCGACATCCGCTTCCCTCCCAGTAAACCCTTGGCAAATTCGCAGAACTGGAAGTTTTGTTTCCTCGCAGTCACCTCCCTATTAATATCGGAGGCGGTTGGAAGACATCAACTTTTTTTCACTGAATCGAGAGATCAAGGTATTTAAATTATCCTAGTAGCTCATGGCCGCCCTCAATCCCTCAGCATCCTCTACACCATGAAGCTCTTTGTCATTTCTGCTGTACTTGGCTTTGTTCTTTTAACACCGTGATGTTCTATGGTCAAGACTCCCTCGACTACATTGTCTGCTCGACCGGCGAGTATGGTCTACTTACCGACGGGTATACCACCTTCGACACCCTCCCTACCTTCCCCTGCATCGGAAGCGCCCCTCAGATAATGTCGTGGAACTCGCCCTGCTGCGGGACCTGTTGGGAAATCACATACACCGACCCGAAAGGTTGCCACCGGGCATCATGACCAAGATGAATTCAAAATCAATCTCGTTGGAGGGCATGAATCATCATTCCACGCACGGTCATGCCATGAGTCTTGGTAAGGCCCCGATTACCGCATCCCCGATACCAAAAAGCTCGAACGGCTTTTAAGAGTAAGCCGTCCCATCTACCCCGCACTCGGCGATGTACGTCTTGATCGCAGTCATGAGAATCGGGCAGGTTTTCAAGTTGAAAGCCGATATCAGCTCGATCTCTCACGTCTTGTGCATTCTCTTCCCTTCTCCATTGCAAGATCCGTTTCAGATGGAGTGTGTGGAACCTGTTCGTGCTCTAGAACACCATGTACGAGCTCTGGATTGGCTTCTTGGATCGGTGCGACATTTGATGACAAGCTCGCTCCTCCGGCAATCACTCGTGTTGCCAGAACCTTACGAGGAGCGGGTACTTACAGTATTCGACTTGCGCGTTCGGCCGACATGACTCGACCCAGTGTGATCAACCTCGCTGAGACAAAGGATGCCGGAAGCCTTCCAGCTCAGTAGATTACCGAGTGACGTAGCGTGTAGAGTATGCACTAGCAGTGTATTCGGGGCTCGTACTAGTGAGCGTGTTGGTGCATACCGTGGAGGGCGTGAACATCATCCGCGCCTTGTGGGTCGGTTCTAGCGGGAACGCGCAGAGTCGTCGCTGGCGCGGCGGCGCTCCCTCAGGTGATGCTGGACTCTGGACATCGTCGAGAGAACCCCTGATCGGCGCTGTCGTCTACGGTCAAGCGCTATAGCGCGTGTTTCATGCGCTCGTGGATGTATCGGGCGTAAAAGGCGTACATTTCGAGTAGGTAGCGTGAATACCGCTTTCAACCGACACGTAGGTATATGGTACAAGATGTATTAAACAAATAGCCGATAAACACGCAAAGTAGTGATAAAGCAAATGACGTTTGAGAAATTCGAATTCGTCATGAAACCCTTGTCCTGTTACTGTAAAATGATCCATGAGTATCATACGCGTCAGAGAACGAACGGTGGACTCGGACCTATCTCTGTAGTCGTCGATTGGATCAGAGCCCGCAGACGGACGAGGCAACTTGAACCGACGTGACGTTGACTTTACCAAGCTGGTACGCCAACCCGCCCGTGAGCGTGTTCATCGCCTCCTCAGACAGGTTAAACCCTTCGGAAACGTCGACCGCAGTGACGTTGATCGTCTCGGTACCGTACGTGACCTGATAACACGTCCCGCAGTAGGTCGAGTTCCAACCGCTCACGGTGTATACACCTCCGACGTTGGGGAAGGTGGGGAGGTCTCCGAGGGTGGCGTAGCCTTTGGTATAGAGGCCGTTGACGCCGTTGGAGCAGGCGACGCCATTGAGGGACCAGGATGGATCGTCGTACGTGTTGTCGTACGTGAGAGTCTCTGTCACCTGTGCAAAGGCGGGGAGAGCAAACGCGAGAGCAGCGGCAGCGAGAGACGCGAATTTCATGGTAGTAGGAGATGAGGAGGCAGGTAGGAGAAGAGCTGAGAGACGAGCTGATGAGGACGATGAGCCTATCGTTTTCCTATTTTATATCTTTTTCATGCCTGCGCTTGGTCACGCCAGCTATGTAGCTGGTGCACGAAAATACTTACCTGCCTTGCCCCACTTTTGGAAAGCGCACACAGGAAGTGGATACTCCGGTTCTCGTTCTGGAGCGGAAAGATCAGCTGAGTGAGCGAGGCGGTGAAGTGGAACCCCTGTCTGGCAGGTGTAGCCGTAAGGCAATAGAGTCAAGCACAGCGACAGCGAGGCGCCCGGGAGAGTCGTAGTAATGCGGGGTGCATGGGGCAGCGACGGTCACGGACGTCGCGCTGCGGACATCCGCCGTCCGCCACTATTCTCATAACGGTGGCTGCTCCTGGACCCATATCCCACCCCGCGCGCTTGATACGCATTCGTTTTCCCCATGTGCAAGATGAGCGCGCACGGGATGAATGTTTCCTGTGCTGAGACTTACCCAGAGTCGTGAATCGGCCACTTGATCAAGGGGCCGCGTGAGAGGCCTTCACAGTGATCAGCTTTGAAGGTCGACGAGTTTCGTAAGCGTACGAGCTTGACACGGTATCGCCTAGTACCTGCTCCCGAGGCTGAGTCTGGGAACGCGATCACATCGGAAAGTTAGTTGGCAAAATGGAATGGCATTACGAATGATTGCCGCAGCAACGCGAGTCTAATACCAACGCGTACACCACTGAGGGAGGCAAGCCTTTGAAATGACCCCCACACTGCTCATCAAATTTCGCTACGATCCAAAAAGCCAATCCGTTGACACGCAGAATCCCGAGCTCGTACATGGTGTTCCAGAGCACAAACAGGTCCCGCACTCTGTCTGAAACGGATCCTGCAAACGTGAAGATAAAAGAAAGTAGGCAGGAGACGTAAGAGATCGAGCTGATATCGGCTTTCAACCTACCCGATTTTCATGACTGCGATCAACACATCGCCGAGCGTGGCGTAGATGGGACGGCTTACCTTTAAATGCCGCACGAGCTTTTTGGTATTCGATCCTGATTATGGTCGTAGACGGTGTCATACGACACACTGTACATCACGGTGTAGGAAAAGGTAAGAGTAACAAGTCGATAATAAGAAAGATTTCGTGTTCGTCTGCGCTCTGTCAACGACGTGATTATGTAAGGCTACATTAGTTCTTGCTAATATTTCGGCCAATTCAGGGAAAAGTATAGTACGACCTGTCCTCGACATCTGCCTTGCACAGGGTGGTGAGCCCTTTGTAAATTCACGGAACTGGAGGTTATATTTACTCGCAGCTACCTCCCTATCGCAGGCGACTCGGGTTGGAAGGCGGGATTTAAAAATCCTATCATGAGGTCATGGCCGCTCCAAATCCCTCAGCATCCTTTGCACCATGAGGCTCTTCGCCGTTGCTGCTATACTTGGTTTTGTTACTTCTACACCGTGACGTGTCGTATGACACCATCTACGACCATGGCAAGGACTCCCTCGACAACGTTGTCTCTCTACCGGCGAGTATGGTCTACTTACCGGGTATACCACTTCGACTCCCTCCCCCTACATCGGATGCACCCCTCAGATAATGTTGTAGCGAAATTTGATGAGAAATTGGGGGTCGGTCACATTTCAAGGGATTACACCTAACGGTGTCCGTTGGGATCGTTCCTTCGGCAATCACTCGTAATGCCATTCTATTTTAAATTTTCCAACTAACTTTCTGATATCATGCAGCATATGATCCATTCCCAGAGTCAGCCTCATGAGGAGAAGGTACTAATAGGCGAAACCGCGTCAACCTCGTACGCTTACGAAACTCGTCCGCCTTCGAAGCTGATCACAAGGCCTCTCACGTTCACGATGCTCACGCTCTGTGCAAGCCTCAGCACAGGAATGGACATCCGGTGACCCTTCATCTTGCACATGGGGAAACTGAACGCGTATCACGTGCGCGGGGTGGGCCACTGTCTTGAGAATGGTGGCAGACGGCGCACGCGACGTCCGTGACCGTCGCTGCGCCGATGGACACCATTCTACAGCGACTCGCCCGGACACCCCGCTTTCTCTGTCCTAGACCCAACGGCTACATCAGCCCGACAGTCCCGCTTCACCGCCTCGCTCATTCAGTTGACCTTTCCGCCTCGGTGTGCCGACTTACCCGCGTGTGAGCTTTTCCAAAAGTGAGCGACGCAGGTAAGAGTTCCCTGTGCATTTTCGTGTTCCAGTTGCAAACTGGTGTGACCAAGCTCGGGCATGAAAAACATATAAAATGGGCGAACGATAGGCCCTTTTCCCTCCCCAGCTCGTTCATTCCAACCGCTCTCAGCTCTTCTGCTACCCGCATCCTCAGATCTCCTACTACTACCATCATGAAGTTCGCGTCTCTCGCCGCCGCTGCCCTCGCGTTCGCTCTCCCCGTCTTTGCACAGGTGACAACGAGTCTCACGTACGACAACATGTACGACGATCCATCCCTTTCCCTCAATGTCGTCGCCTGCTCCAACGGCGCCAACGGCCTCGTGACCAAATACCCCACCCTCGGAGACCTCCCCACCTTCCCCAACGTCGGAGGTGTGTACACCGTGACCGGTTGGAACTCGCCCAACTGCGGGACGTGTTATCAAGTCACGTACGGTGTCACTGGCACGTCGATCTACGCCTTGGCGGTCGACGTTGCTGCCAACGGGTTAAACCTGTCCGAGGAGGCGATGAACACGCTCACGGGCGGGTTGGCGTACGACCTTGGTAACATCACCGTTACGTCGACTCAAGTTGCCGCATCCTACTGCGGGCTCTGATCGAACCGACGACTGTAGATAGGTTCGAATCTTCCACGTTCGTTCTCTGACGCGTATGATGCTCAATCAAACAGGAATAGGGTTTCATGACGAATTCGAAATTTCTAAAGGTCGTTTGGTTTTATCGTTACTTTGGGGTTTCATCGCAAAGATGGACGGTATTCGTTTGGTATATCTTGTGACTTATAACTACGTATCAGTGAGATAAGGGACGAGGTTGAAAGCAGTGTTCACGCAACCTACTCGAAATGTACGCCTTTTACGCCCGATACATCCACGAGCGCGTGAAACACGCGCTATAGCGCCGATCAGGGGTTTTCTCGACAATGTCCAGGGTCCAGCTCACAGGGAGCGCCGCCGCGCCAACAAGGACTCTGCGCGTTCCCGACGACAGGACAGTCTACTACCGACCCGCGAGGCACAGATGACGGTCACGCCCTCCACGGTATGCACCAACACGCTCACTCCGAGCCCCGAACACACCGCTAGTACATACCCTACACGCTACCTCACTCGGTAATCTACTCCTACATCCGCTTCCGGCATTCACACCGGGTCAAGTCATATGATGTTGACCGAACGCGCCTACGACGTAAGGCTGAGTCTGGCAATACGAGTGATTGCCGGAGGAACGCAAGTATGAGAGTACTGCGTCTGTCGTGCCAAAACGTACACCGGCGGGGGTGGGCCTTTGAAATGAGCTCCACACTTGTCATCGAATGTCGCTCCGATCCAAGAAGCCATTCCGTTGATGTGCAGAATCCCAAGCTCGTACATGGTGTTCTAGAACATGAACAAGTTCCACGCGCGCTCTATTTGAAACGGATCTTGCAAAAGTGAAGGGAAGAGAAGGCGCAAGACGTAAGAGATCGAGCTGATATCGGCTTTCAACTTGAAAACATGCCCGATTTTCATGACCGCGATCAGGACATCGCCGAGTGCGGGATATACGGAATGGCTTACTCTTAAAGCCGCGCGAGCTTTTGGGCATCGGAGCCGCAGTAATCGGTGCCCTACGCTCATGGTATGACCGTGCATGAGATGATTCATGACCTCCAACGATATTTTGAACCCATCATGATCATGATGCGTGGTGTCGACGGCTGTGATGTTGAGAGACGTGGAAACGCCTTGTGGGTCGGTATACGTGAGTTCCCAACAGGTCCCGCGGTAGCGCGAGTTCCACGACATTATCTGAGGGGCGCTTCCGACGTAGGGGAAGGTAGGGAGGGAGTCGAAGGTGGTATACCCGTCGGTAAGTAGACCATACTCGCCGGTCGAGCAGACAACGTTGTCGAGGGAGTCCTGACCATGGTCGTAGACGGTGTCATACAACACACTAAACGCCACGGTGTAAGAGAACGAAAGAGTAACAAGTCGGAAAAGAGCCTCATGGCATGGATGATGCCGAGGGAATGCGAGGGGCCATGAGCTGCTAGGACTTTTTAAATCCTTTGATCTCTTGACTCAGTGACAAAAGTCGATATCTTCCGACCGTCCCGATAGGGAGGCAACTGCGAGGGAACATAACTTGTAGTTCCGTGAATTTACCAAGGGTTCACCACGCCGAGTAAGACAGATGTCGAAGACAGGTCATACTTTTCCTCAAATTGGCCGAAATGTCGCAAGTCGACCTCCTGTGCACAATTATCAGAGATATCTACCCATCGGCGGAAGACGTCAGCGTTCGTTTCTTACTTCGTTATAGGTGTGGTGGGTACCGGATGATCGCGACTTCCAGAAGCGAGCCAGAAAGGAAAAACCGTAGCGATAGTTGGAAGTAGAGCGCAGACCGTGATCGTATCCGACAGCTCATGGCTTTTCACCCACTTCTCCGGGACTTTTGATGTATTTCGTGAGGTGGGATGAGTCTATTGATTTAGTGTACTGTAGTAGTGATGACAGTTGGCGTGATAAGCCTGTTACGAGCGCGGGATCAACACGTCAACAAAGTCCGATAATCAAGTGTGTCATGCCTAGTAGTTCCTGCAGGACGCAACTTAGCATCTGACGAACGCAATCAACATAGAACAGCCCAACTCATGGCTGGATACATACGGCTTGATGCCCTTGGG
>JBBPRH010000220.1:0-37144 GCA_038092915.1 Boletus pseudopeckii
TCCTACCTATTGTCACTCCTTTTTGCTGGGAGAAATGGGAGGAGCTCCTCAGAGATGCAGGTGCTCTAGAGGAGTTTGCAGATGTACCCAAGAGCATTCATTTTGGTTGGCACATTGGCATTCCTGACTCTTTCATTCAATCAGTTTCTTTTTTACCCAACAACCACCATTCAGGGATAGATCACATGGACTTTATTCTCTTTTATATTAAATCAGAATTGCAAGCTCGTTGTTACTCGGGTTCTTTTTCCCCTGATCATTTAGAAGCCATTATTGGCCCTTTCCATACTGGCCCATTGGGCGTCATTCCAAAACCCGGCTCCTCCAAATTCAGACTCGCACAAGACCACTCCTTCCCTAGAAACAATCCTCTTATTCCATCACTGAACTCTCTCATTGACTCCTCAGTCTTTGACATTGATTGGGGCACTTTCAGCGACTGCTGGCTTCTGGTTGCAAAAGCCCCACCAGGAGCTGAAGCAGCTATTTTTGTTGTCAAAGCAGCACATTGTCACTCCCCCATTGCTTCCGAAGACCAGCACCGGGCCTGTGTAAAGGTCTCTATTGAGAGACAAGGCCATCATCCATATATATTTCCATAAAGGTGTAGACGACATCATATACTGGGCCGATGACTACATCTTCTTTTGCTATCCCATTCATCCATTCTGCCCCGACTCTCCACACTTCACCTTTGATGAGACATTGATCTTTAACATCGCTGGAGAATTAGGTTGGCCATGGGCTCCAGACAAACACGTCCCCTTTGCCACGTTGTTTGTTTACCTAGGCTTCCTGTGGGATCTATCAGCCAAAACAGTGGTGATCCCACTCAAAAAGTGGCAAAAGTATCTAGCCCGCATGGAATCATGGTCACCTGGTTCCTCAACCTCCTTGAAAGACTGCCAAAGTCTAGTTGGCTGTCTCCAACACTGCACCTTGGTAATCTCAGAAGGTCATGCTTGCCTTCCATCATTTTTCAAATTCACCTCTTCTTTCAAGGACCCAAACAACCTCTTCATCCATCATTGCATTCCTCCAGCAATCCTGGAAGACATTTCCTGGTGGCGAACCACACTCAGTGCCAATTGATGTGGGTGCAAAATCTCCTCCCCTTCTGATCCCCTCCCTATCTCCATTTTCGTTGATGCCTCAACATCCTATGATATCAGACTTCTCCTTGATGACCACCAGCTTGCCTGGGAACTCCTTCCAGGTTGGAAAAATGAAGATAGGGATATTGGTTGGGCCAAGATGGTAGCCATCGACCTCGGCCTTTGTACACTCATCCATGCCGGGCACTTCAATTGCCACCTTCTTTTCCACTCCGATAATCAAGGGGTAGTCAGCGCTCTGAAAGCAGGCAGATCCTGCAATTCATCACAAAATGAAATCCTTTGCCATATCATTGTGAACTTCAGAGATCATAAGATTTGGTTGTCAGTTGAATGGGTAATGTAGCGAGGCTAATGAGATAATGGCATGAGAGAATAAGATTATAGTGAGGCTCGTCAGACAGATAGTGGGCGGAAAGTAAGAGATTAGATTAGCTCCTAATCTACCTACTCTCTAATATATGCTGGCTACTGTATTGATTGCTAATGGTATTGAGTATCTCCTAATCATAGGAGATATCATCCGAACATTGTATACTCTGCATCTCGGCCTACTGTGGCTTGTATACATTTGTTTGTACTAATGATTTGTTCCAACAGGTAAAATCAGAAAACAACCTTTCAGACTCTATCTCTCGGGGTGTTTTTCCCCCAAAGCTGTCTCGTTTCAATCTGCCTCCCCCTTTACCTTCATACCTAAAATCGTTCCTTAAACTCACTTAGCTGTCACACCGTACCCTCTATTCCACTGCATTCCTTTACTGCAAATAATACAAGTTTTTTTCTTTTCGCACCATCAGGTCCATGTTGGTTGTTTCCCGCCATGGAGAAAACCTTAGAGACGACTTCTGAGGCAATCCTCCAAATCCTTGCTCACCTTGCTCCCCCGACACAACACCCTACTCTCTCCTTCAGTGCTTCAGCCAAAATTGACTTAGCACTGGATCATGCATGGGCGGATTCAACTCTACAATAATACCGAGGTGTTGTCTCCAGTTTTCACTCATTCTGTGATACAGAAAACATCCCTAGGCACAAGCGCCTCCCAGCAGACGAGCACCTTTTGTGTGCCTTTGCAGCGTCACGCGTTGGTTCACTCACTGGCAACACCGTATCAAACCAGATGGCGGCACTCAAGGCATGGCATATCTACAACAACGCCTCTTGGCTTGGTGGACCCCGCCTCCGCTACGTGATCAATGGTGTTACAAACCTTGCTGCCTCCTCGTCCCCCTGTGACTCGCTCAATGCTGCTTGTGCTAGCCAACAGCTTTGACCTCTCTGACCCTTTTGATGCCTGTTGCTTGGCGGCAGCCTGTTTCGCCATGTGGGGGCAAGTTCGTCTGGGTGAGATCCTCTCCCCTTGGGAAAGATCTTTCAAACCACTCTCAGTCGTGTGCCGGCACCATTTACATCCTCCTCTCAATGCAAATGGCTCCCGAAAGTGTCATCTCCCCTTTACCAAAGTGGCGAAATCAAAAGGGGAGGATGTCATTATTTGCCGACAACGGGACGGTTCAGACCCCATATCCGCACTCCTTTCGCACCTTTCCATCAACCAGATACCCCCCGAGCTCCCTCTTTTCTCATACTACATCCCACATCGGGGCCATTGGCGTTGCTTAACAAAGAAAAAACTTCTTGCCCGCTGCAACTCTGCCTGGGCAGCAGCAAAACTTCCCACCACCACAGGTCATTCCTTCCGCATAGGGGGCACAACAGAATTTCTTCTGGCTGGCGTCGCCCCAGATGTGGTGAAAGCCCTCGGCCGTTGGTCCTCAGATGCATTCCTTCGTTATTGGCGTTCCTTAGAACTACTTGCTCCTCTGCACGTCGAGCGCCTACCTCATCGCCATTGAACGCTCGGCCCAGCCTTCTCCGGGTGGGTTGGGTGCGCTGGTCCTGTCCTGCGCCCGCAGCTGCGCCTTCTCGTTTGGGTCGGCTGCGCTCTCCAGTCCCAGCACACCCCCGGTCGGACAGTCTCCGGTCAGGGTACATGTTCGGTCACGTCGCGAGTCCTGGCACTCACGCAACAGATCGGTCACATTTCCAGTCCCAGTTCTCCATGCAACCGATCAGTTTCGCCGGTCCCAGCACCAGGTGCACAAACCTAGCACGTGATCCAACCCATGTAGCCAGACCTGACCGTCTCCGGTCGACCCAACCTAAGGAAGGCCTGTCCACCATCACCTTGTCTCCTTGCTAGACCTTTCACCCTACTCTGACAAGACGCGAACAGCCCGAAACAATTGACCTTGTACTCGCCACACAACGGAGATGACAGGAAGCGTTGACTATTGACGCCTGTTGTGCTCAACGTGAATGGTGATTTCGTGCCCTAGTATCGCGATGAACTGGACCTCGTAGGAATGAAAGTAATTTGCCAAATCGTCCTGTGGATATGTATCGAGTCTATGCCTTCGTGATTAACCCGAATTCGCACGATATTTCTGTTTTATGTGTCATAAGCCGTGTAGATTTTCAGATATGTACAACCGGGATCTGCTACTTAGCAGCTGGAATGTTTCGATGAGAATTGAAACCGGATGTCTAGAAGGACATGACGGGTCACCAGGACCTGGCTCGGGTGGAGATAGGGTGCAACGGGAACTGCAAGTAAGTCTCCTTGTTACCCAAATACAGACCAATGCTGCGCCCATATGAAACGAGTGGCTACGCAGAAGCTCGAGTGACACGGTGCATGACGGTTGTTGACTTAGTGCGGGGAATGGAATAACCCGGGATAAGCAGTGGCGCCGGGGCCTGCTCTTGGTACAAAAGAGTGAGGGCCATGGCCTAACGGACAGTAACCCCCACTCGCCGCTCATATACATACCTTGTATTCGACTCGCACTCCGTCTGTAAGCAGTGCGTCCATGCCCATTGACCTCGTCGTTCCGTGACTCTGACTCCTATCGTGCCAACAGATCACCAACCCGTCTGCTATGTCATCATCCCTTCATCCGATTGAAGCTATCAATGCCACCACCCCTCCTACAGGTTGGACTAACCAGGAGGCTTACATGTACAGAAGTTACTACTGGGCTGGTACTGCTGGCGACATCAAGGACATGCTGAGCACAGACTACAGCCTCAAGAATGCTCAGCCTCTCTGGACTCACCTCCCCCAGTACGGCAATGTCCTCTTCATCTTCCAGGCCGAACCCAGCACTGGAAAAGTATCCTATTATGTTTGGAATGGGATAGAGAACTCGGTTTGCTTCATTGATGCACTTGGGATAGACGAGATCCGGGAAAGCATAAACAAGTTTGGAGAGGGGAAGGGTTACTTGGAGGGGTTAAAGCTGACAGTCGTTGTGTCCACGTAGATAGTGAAATCGCGGGAAATGTACGATAAGTGAAATATTGCGAGTGCTCCCGTTTTCGTGATATTCTCGTCAGCTGGACAAGGACAAGAAACGAATCAGCGCGTGTCCTCCCCTTTGAAACACTCACCATTATCGCGGTGCGTCCACATGCATCTTGCTCCTCTTCTCTTGCTTCTGATACTCTTTTCCCCTAGCTATTGGATGGGCCATTCATCAATGCCGCTCGCAGATCCCACTGGCCACTTGGTTGTGCTATCCGATGAAATATCTCCAGCTGCGAATCATTCAGAAGGAGAGGATGCGAGCCTCGCGCCTCCACGGGGTTGGACTAACGACCCTGCGCACATGTACCTTGATTACTACTGGCGAGGTCGCGATGAAGATCTCAAAGAATCGCTTGAAACGGACTACAAAATACCAGATGCTCAGCCCCTCCTCGCTCGTGATCCCAAGCTTGGCGACGTCAAGTTCTTGCTGCAGTCCAGACATGGCGAGGATTCAGAGACGAAATATTATGTCTGGAACGACATAGAGAGTGAATTGTGCTTGATCAAGTCTCCGACAAACCTGAGGGAGATTTATAGAACCATACACGAGAACGAGGGTTACTTGCAGGGTTTGGAATTGGAAGTCGTGGAAGCAGATGAAGATGAAGAATAAGCGAAGTCGTCACTGAACGCATGCAGCTAGCACGACTGACTTCCATTTTGATCTACGTCCGCTCAGATATTTGCAGGAATGTATACTAGTCTACGGCCACACGGCCAAGCTATTTCCGGTCAGTCGTCTGTTCACATTAATATTTCGCTGTGGCCCAATGAGGACCCGTGAACTCGACAAAACTTGGTTATCATTAGCGTCGAGGAAATCTCAATGAACGGACGCATCGTTAATGCCATCCTCTCAGAATAAGGTTTTCAACCGAGAGGTGTCTACTTTACTCGAATCGACAGAATAGGAAGAATGCAACGAGGGAGCCGTGGTTAGGGTGCGTTCATTGGAAAGAACGTCGTCTGAATCATAAATTGGCAGACGAGTAATTCCCATTGTAATTTGCTATTACAGTCGAGGTCTTGTAACGTGTATAGTAAGTTTTTTAATCTATCGTCGGTACGACGTGGAAACCCAGGCAGTGAATGAGACACGGGGCCGCTGTTCACCCTCACCTCATAGTCACATTACCCTCAGGCGTAAATGCCCGATGGGCTGTCCATTTTCCCGCATGCAAGCATTTTTAGTTTCCGACGCAGCAGCTGTCGTGAAATTCACGATTCGATCAAGCTTCCGCTCTTCAGATTCCCTCTGACCTGGCACCCTCCCTCAGATGGCATGAAATGCGCGTGAGTTACAGGCTGGGCGTTGGCACACAAACCTTGGATCGCGCGTTGTCGCACAGATCGCCACACTTGCACGAGGCCCGTGAAACGTGCAAGATGATGTGTATGTCGAAGCAGTCCAGTGCCGAATCCCGTGCGTGATTTCGGCACGGCGATACATCGAATAACGGTAGCACGACCCTGTCTGTATCCCGATCTTCCGGCGCAAACACGGCATCAGCATCCTACGGGGGAACACATGCACCAATGAAATTGCGAGGGATGGTCATGACAGGGGCGCGATGTGAATGTACCAACGAAGGGTCGATAGGATGCTTCAATTCGTGGCATAGAGTGGTAGCGAGAGAAACGCAGAGAGTGCGCACACCACGGGTTGCGTGCACTCAGGCCCTACTCTTCCAAGGTTCCGGCCCCATATCCTTCAACCGTTAGTTCTGAATTCGAAATTCAGTTAGCAATACCCATTGACCTTGCAAATGATAAGAACCCATAATCGAGGCGGCCACGACGACCGTTACATTAAGCATAGCCAGCTGCCATTTCCGCGAGTCGGTGAGTGATGTTGCCCTGGGATTGTTCAGCAGAACGAGATAGAACGCCGTGTAAACATGTAATTGCTCCGATTAAGAACCGACCAGGATGAGAAAGGGTCGGTCAGGCAAGGAAACGTGTACGCTGTTTGATAGCAACGGCATGTGAGTATGAAGTTGCTGGCAATAGGTGGACGTAATATGTAAGCAATGAATCAACCACAGGGTGATGACCCTGGACACTTCGCACGTCGACGAAGAGGGGATTACTGCCAGATAGGAGTGTCTACGGCACGTGGGCGCAACTGCCCACGGAGCCGTCGACAGACATACTGCCATTGCAACGACGTGGGTCTTTGTCATCTCACTTCTTGGTCGACTTAGCGGTGAATTTCGTAGAGCAAATGAACAAGACTAACCTATGATAATGAGGATGTCAACGTTGTGCGGCGCAACGGCCAACTCGAACTTCAAACATCCTCTCCAAATGACAGTAGACTTTTTCCCTCTCGCTTTGATTTCTTTTTCGGTGCCTTTTTAACTTTATCACCTTCGTTACTGCTGTCCTCTCCCTCCGTGACGATTCGTCGCTTGAGCTTATTAGAGCTCGTACTCGATTTTGCGTTTGAAGATGAAAAGGACATGCTGGGTGTAGCCTGCTTCTGAACCGACTTGGCAGCACCTTTCGAAGGCAGCTTTTTGTCATCTTGTTTTGTCAACTCGTCGTCAGATACAGGGAGAGGAGGGAGCCCTTTCTCTATCACAAGAAGACATGAGCGCAGCCAAAAAGACGACGAGACCCAACCACGAAACCTTTCCGTCTCTCGTTCTCCGCCTCTCGTTCCGTGAGATGCTTCCCAGCTCTTAGCACGACTACCTGCGGTTTCTCGTCCTCATCGTCTTCATCAGCACTTCCAGGATCATCGCTCGGGCGCTCTGGGATGGCCGGGCGAACGGGAATGGGAGGTCTGCCTGATCCATCGTCGTAGTACTGTGGTTCTTCGTCGTCGTCTTCAGATGTTATGCCTTTGAGTTTGTTATTGAACTTTTGCAAGAACGCAGGAACGTGGGATTGATATTGGAGTCGAGAAGAAAGTTGGTGTCTTGTCGGTTCCTTTGGAGCCATTCGAATTGTCAAGTGTTGGAAACTACAGTAGCCGCAGAGTGAGACGACATGTATGCACTTGCCTTTTCTGGGGATCGGTTCACCTCGGGCTCGTCTCTTTACCACCAACATCTTTGCTGACTTGTCTGACAAGTCAAACTGTGGTGTACTACGAATAGATGTCGGTTGCTCTGGATGCATTGAATCACGACATCCTCATCTACATCTTTACTACACTCTCCATCCCCGAGATTCTCCTCCTTCGCCAGGTAGGGACGAACAGTCTCATCGGATTTCTTCTTATTTCCCTACTCGATAGGCATCCCGACGACTCTATCTCGTATCTGAGGAACACGCCGTTTGGAAGACCGCCTGCACGAACGAGATCCTTGGAAATGGCATCCCATTCCCCAAACGTCCTCTGACAGCATTGCTCGCCAAGGATCTCGAGCGACAGACACTGCGCGCCTACAAACTCGGTCTCAACTGGAGATCCCCTGCGACAACGCTTTGTCACGTCGTGTCCTCCCCCAGCAAAGGCGGGGCTGTAGAGGATATTAGGTTCCTGTCCCACCGTGGGCGGTGCTGGATTATCACGACTTCTCTCAGCATCTGGTGGACCCTGTGTGTCAGGGATTGCGATTCGCTCCAGGTTGTTGCGCAATGGAGTCCAGGGAAAGCGCTGTTTAATGGCCTCGCTGTCAACGCGGATGACCAGTCAGATGCAACGATCGCCATTTCCGTCCACAGAGACGGGTTTGTATTGAAATATGCTCTGGGCTTTGTATTTCCACTGATCCGTGTCTAGTTACACGACCGTCGAAATTCTCACCATCTCTGGGGATGACGCGTGTGGGATGACAATTCATCCCCGAAAGACGTTGGACACGTCCAACAAACCAATCGCTCTGAACGGGGATTTCATCGCCTTGTGCGACCATGATTCCGAAACGTTGATATTGAATTGGAAGACGCAAGAACAAGCGTTGCTAAAGAGTCCCGATACGTGGCAGGTGATGAGACTGATCCACACAGTATTGGTCATCGTGCACTCAGTCATGCGCAGGACAAGCCATTGCATGTCGCTTTTACCCATGGGAGCATCTTCGTCGTGAGGGCGCGTTCCGTCTGCATATTTGACGAGCCCCGGATGGTGTTCCCGGGCGACGATCTTAACATTCTTCTGCCTCGTGTTGTCAAATCATTTGGTTGGGTTGACGGTGTGTCACTTGCATTGGGACCTTCTGCGCTGTTTTGCCCTGTTAGTTCATCCCAACCTCCATTATCGTTGCTCGTTCGCAACAAGGGAGACGATCCATGGAGACCGACGGAACAGTTTCAATTCATGATGTTGAACACCGACTTCGATCATACCCCCTCGCACGCCTCCCACGGGGCCTCTCCGGTCGAACACGAGCCCTTTTCATTCCCGTTCAATTTGATCTGTAGCCTCTCCTCTCATCACCGGGGTCCGCTCCGCTGCAGTGACATGGTCCTCGGATCCTACGGCACGGCGGTTTGGGTTCAGCCCTCGGACTGGGCCGCAGTCGGTTTGGTGACTGACGATAGCCTCATAGAGGATAGATCCCTGTCGACTGCTCCCCAGACGCTTGTCGTCGCCCTCTTTCCCGGCTTACTGAATCCGGGGTCGTTGGAAGGGCACATCAAAGTCGTTCTCGAAAATGACGGGGACGGCTGGTCGTGTTTGGACTATGACGAGGCGCGGGGTTTGATCGCGCTGGGATCGAGTTCGGGAGAGGTCACGGTATACCGGTTGTGAACGAATGCGAACGCATTGTGGAATTGATTGTGGTACTGGATGAGCATGACCGCGTGCTATATCCGACTCACGTGGTCTCGTTGATCTTTTCTACTCCATGTTTGACAGCGTTATCTATCTAACTGCCCTTTCTGTCTGACGGAAGATCTCCTGGCAATGCACCTAACCTTTGACACTGATGTTGATCGATGCGTCGACAGACCGATCACGTCATCGTAACGCACTGTGATAATCCCATTCGTATCATGATCTCGGCACACCTCGACAACCGAGTAACATGCAGGGTAAGCTTTCGACTGGAAAGGCTCAGCATCGTTACAACGACGCCGTCTGGGGAGATCCGATTGATAAACACTGTCGAGGACGTACAATGATGGCAACCATCTCCAAGCGACCTCGTCCCTTGCTATCACGATCAGCAGTGAGTTGCAAGTGTACATCTCTCACGGTCTGCGTTTTTTAATGTCATCTTAGCAATGAGTTTGAACGCGCGGATCTCTGTTTCAAACGTTCATGGTTGTGGCTTTGACGATATCTGAAGCAGTGCTACGTAACATTTTGCATGAAAAGCACTCAATTGCGATCGGTGGCACTCCGATATGATATGCGCCCCACCTCCGACGAATCGGGCCCGAGATGATGGTACCGATGACGGTGCCACAGCATATGTGTTAAGCCATCCGTATCGCCCGTGTGCATATCGGAATCTATGACCCCAAGATCCGGGACTAGGAGGACATTGTCGACGACGACCTTGGCGCGTTCCCTGTTTTGCAATGGCGCGGATGAGCCTTGTCATGGATTCTAATACGCCAGTTTTTTTTGGTTTAGGGGGCCTGGCGGGTTGCCATCCAGTACCAATGGTTATGGAGATCGCATCCCGTATACGTTACGCCACTTGACGCCGTGCCTCGGCGGTGGCGCAGGCCGCGATGGCTTGACCTCCGCATTACGGCGACGGCGCTTTTTTTCCAAAGACGATTTATGCAGCGTTGGAGATCGTGACGAAAAGGATGCTGTAAGCCCCCATTTTTATTTTCACGTTGGACGCAATGAGATCTGGGAGTATGGCGTATGTTAGGGGGTCTGCCACGCTCGTGAGTGCCTCGTTTGAACATTGTGGTATGGACATGCCGCATAAAGCGACCCCATAGCGCAAAGTCTATTCTAAAATGAATCCGAGTTTCACACGCAGATTGAATACGCTTCGTTCCCGATCGATAACAAGAAGACGCCCACAAAGTCCCCCACCGTCATTACGCCGGGCTGGGAAAAAAAAGTTGGACCACAGCCCCCTAGATTTTGCCAATCGGAGCTAGATCGTTTTGATCTGATATCGATTCGCGATTGCCTTTGGCCCTTGGGAAAAACAAGCCAGAAAGTAGTGGACGGGTCGGATCTAACGAAAGACGCCCTAGTAGAATACTCCTTTTTACTTTAGTGCGTGGCGATCAATGAATCAAGGTGAGCGTCGCTGGATCACAGAAGCCTAACCGCATGATGAAACCTAGTACTAATTATCGTACGTGAAATGAAGTGGAATGGAAGGCTAGCGCGCGAGGGACTGTATCCGTGCGTGCTTCTGAAGAGCGTGTGTTGTGGGAGGTGACACGGTGGCCCTGAAACTCCATTCTCCGTCTTTGTGGCTGTGGGCAGTGCGAGGACGCGTCGGGCTTGGAGGCACGACGTCGCCGCGAGGGTGATACGAGCGAGTTTAAACCGGGCATCCGAGGACACTGCGGGCAAGGGCAATATTGCATCGACCCACGGCCTCCTAAAGCGGATCAAAGGCTAGTTCAAGTCCTCGATTTCAGAGGGTCTGTGATCGGCTCCAAGGGTTAGGGTTTGCCAAGGATGGCGGTGCAGGTATAGCGGGGAATAGGATGAAACACCAAAAACGTCCCGACTCGAGGCAAGGCAAAAAGGTCGCCGTCCCGATCCCTCCCCACTGACAAAAAGACAACGGCTCCGATACGTCTCGAGTACGTCATACAAATGATCACAAAGGCAATCTTATTCCTTCACTGTGTGGTGAGATTTGGGATTAGGTTGTATTTCATTAGACTGGGGGCCGTGGTGTCCACGGGTGTGACTAGAGCTCGACTGTATCACGTGGGACATCGGAGATAAATCTGAGGCAGTTACGGCAATCCGGGGTGCCACGATGGCTCGGTTGGGAAATACAAAGGGACCCCAAAAAGGAAGTAAGGAGGGCATGCAAGGGCATGGATCAGGGTGCAGGCCTGGTCTGGGTCTAGGGGAGATGACCCAAGTGGACAGCCACGGGATGTACTCTTATACAAGACCCAACCGCAGGATCGTTTGAGAAGACAAAGGTACGTCGACGTGGGTGTGCTGGATCGGTGAATCGGGGAATCTCAGTTTCGGGTCGTGGGAAGATACACGTCGCAGATTTGCATCGTGGTGCAAGTGAGATCCGTCGCCATCGGGAGATACGGCACGGACGACCCATTCTCTCCTCTTCCCCCTCCTCCGTCCACCACATTATTTTTCTGGTTCTCTCACTCTCTCTACACGATGACCTCCTCCTCCCATGCCCACCGCTTTCCCCACTCAAATTCAAATCATCATCCTCATCCACCCCCCCACGTGCCCTCAAACGATTTTCGCCTTCCCCCGCTCAAGAGTCTCAATTTTCAGTTTCGTCCCCTCCACGACGCGCCTTCCGCACCCGACCAGCCTGCCTATACCCCCGCCTTTGACGTCGCACAGGACGTGAACGCTTCTTCCCCTCCCTCCACCAACGGTACCTCCTTCTCAGCCTTTGGATACCCGACACCCACACCCACATCTGCCCCCGCCTACGTTCACCGCCAGCCGTTCGCGTTTCAGGCCCAGTCATCGTCCCAGCAGCACGACCATGACACCTCCACTTGGCAGCAACAGCATCCGCATGGTCAAAACCCACCGTCCTCCCAAGTACAGGTCCCGTCGACCCAGCCCTCGTCCTTTGCCCGCACCACCCCCCTCGTCCCCACCACCGTCGATCCACCACCCACCGCATCCCCCCGTGCTCCCTCTGCCTTTCCTCCCCCTCCCCAAAAACATCGAACCACTTATCCCCCTCCCTCCCCGTATACCCCAAACACGTCCCATTCATACACCCCTTCATATCCCTCTTCTTCCACCTCCACTTCTGCACCGTATACACCATACAGCGCCTCCCCCGGCTACCCGACAAACTCAACCTCGTCCACCTTCAGTCCCTCCACCTCCCCACCATATACCTCTACCCCTGCTAATCTGCCCCCTTCATACGCCTCTCACCACCCATATCCAACCCCTACCTCCGCTTACCCCCACCCCCCTCCTTCGCCCACTCCAACCCCGACCCAGCCACCGCAACCGCAACCGCACCCACAGGCACACTCACCACCCCATTACGTCTCCCCATCTACCTCCGCATCCACGTACCCTTTTGATACCAGGTCTAATACAACGTACGACAGC
Source organism: Boletus pseudopeckii (assembly GCA_038092915.1). NCBI lineage: Eukaryota > Fungi > Basidiomycota > Agaricomycetes > Boletales > Boletaceae > Boletus > Boletus pseudopeckii. The sequence goes on from JBBPRH010000220.1 coordinate 12,668, forward strand.
CAGGGTCCACGACTACACGACGCCCGGTACGTAATTTATACACATCCCTCAACCTGTGCTCACCCTCGACCGATTCGCCATCCTCAGCGACTCTCGCGTTCCGATCACAGATCGCGTTCGGTACCCACATCCGCGACCCAAACTCACCGATGCGCGCATAGATTCCCGTCATGAAATGTATCCTTACCCGCCCGCTCCCACTTCCGTACCTCCCTCCGCCGCTGTCGACGCCAGGCACTCCCAGTCGTACTCTCAGCACGAGGCCCGTCCTGCTTATTCTCACCAAGGCGACTCTTCGCGACCTGCCACATCTTACCCCCAAGCTCAATCCCCTGCCCACGTCCCCCAGTCCGACGTAGCTCGCCCTTACCCTCCAGAACCACGTACGAGCGCATACACTCAGGACACAAAATATACCTATCCTCCAGAGCCAACCCCACGCGCAGCATCCGGGTACACTCAGGATCCTCCCAGTCGCGTTGGCTATCCTCCAGAGGGTCCTACGCGTCCCCCACACGCACAGGACTCGCGTACAAGTTACGGTCACGGACAAGAATCTCATGCAACTAATAGGGGAACAGCCGCTCCGTACGTTGCAGAGGCGAGGCAATCGTCGGGATATGTGTCCTCTCAGGACACGAGGCATGCGTACGCCCCTTCCGAACCGTCTGCCGTCCCATCGTCCTACGTATCAGCCGAGCAAAAGCATCCTCAGTATGTTCCTAGTAATGCTGATCAGCGCCCCTCGTTTGGCGATTCACGTTCTGCTGGTGCGTATCCGGTCGGCAACAACGAGCCTTCTCGGAGTGGGTATACTGCTCCTGATTCGGTGCCAGTTCCAGCGGTTGTACCCTCGCAACGTCCTCCGCAGTCACAGCCACCTCCATCACAGCACCAGCTCGCACGAGGAGGCTACTCGTCGTATCCACCACAGCAGACAACACCAAGCTACAACGGTTCTCCAGCATCCAATTCCCAGCATGCGCCCAGTGCTGCCCCACATTCACAGTCGCAAGCCTACATTTCGCAGCCACAATCTGCCCCGCATGCATCTCACTCGTCCCACGTGTCTCAACCTTTGCACGGACCCCAACCCCCACCTGCCCAAGTAGTCCATTCAACTCAGGCTCAAACGCAACCATCACACTCGCTTCCTCATGCGCAAGCACAACAACAGATGCATCCAGAAGCCCCACGTCCCGCATATGTTTCTCCAGCGGATACCATGCATGCTAGGGATGCGAGGTTCTCGATAAGTACGATAGCCGAAGAGGAGCGCGAACGGGAACGCGAACGGGAAAGGGAGAGAGAACGCGAACGCGAGAGGGAGCGCGAGCGAGAAAGGGAACGTGAGCGGGAGCGGGAGAATCAGCGTGAACGCGAGCGGGAGAGTCAAAGAGAGAGGGAAAAGGAGCGTGAGCGGCTGGCGGAACTGAGAGAGAAAGAGCAAAAGGAGAGAGAACGGGATCGAGAGAGGGAGGGCGTCATGCACGAGGTGTTGAAGCATTGTACGGTGCTGTACAAATTTGCAACTCGCTATGGTGAGTGGGCATCCATCCACCGCTGTGGTTCTCTGACCATCTCCCCCGACGACGCGTTTCTGACTTGTGCAGCTCAACTGCAATCCTCGACACCTCTCGCGCAACCATCTCCAGAAGAGCTCGCAGAGATGACTCACCGTGCTCAGGAAGTCGTCCGTCTTCTTGAATCCTTGCGATCACCTTCTGCAGGCAAATTAGCAAATCTATCCGTCGTGTCGTCGTCGTCCACTCTAGCTCCTCCCCCCGCATCCCATTCGTCCATCGCATCACCCGCATTTGGTGACAGAACGAATTCTCATTCCGCACTAAATGCAAGCGGCCCTTCGGGTAGTGCACCGATCGATCTTGACACGCGTGCCCCCAAACGTCCCTGGGAAGAGACCCAAACCTCGACCCTCCCACACGTCTCCCAACTTCATCTCTCAAACTCGCCCGTTGGCGCGCAAGGGGGTGGACAAACAGCAGCCGAACGCAGTGCTGCCGAGAAAGACATGGAGATCATTCGCACCAAGCGTGCGCTTACGACGAGTTTGGCGGCTGCAGCCGCAGCCGCTGGTGGCTCCGGTTCTGTGGCCGGGGCTGTTGGAGGCGCGGTCGGTGCTGGCAAGAGCAAGTATAGAAAGAGAAGTGTGAGCGTGTTTTTGTGGATTTGAGGACATTGCTGAGTGACCTTGCAACGCTAGCGTGCGACACCACCCGGCAAGTGTCATTCGTGTAATATCAGAGAAACGCCAGAATGGCGGCGAGGTCCGGATGGCGCCCGGACGTTGTGTAATGCCTGTGGCCTTCGTGCGTATCGTCTGACATGCCCACGTGACGGTCTGTGCTCAACCGTTGTACAGATTACGCAAAGCTCGTGCGCAAACGCGATAAAGCGCTCGCTGCAGAAGGCGGGAACGGAACGGTGATGCGCATAGACATGGATATGCTCCGCGCCTCTGCCCGGGCTGCAGAGAACGAAAAAGCCGCCCGGGCCGCCGCGAACGGGGCCAATCCCGGTGGAAGCTCTGGAAACGGCTCGAACGGAAACGGAGACATGGACAAGATGAGTGTACACACGAGTTCTTTCCAGATCTTGCCCATGAATATGAACATGGACGGCGAGTCGGGATCGGGGTCGGGACAAGCGCAACAAGGATCATCATCGTCATCATCGCAGGCCCAGAGCCAGAGTCAGTCACAGCAACCGCAGCCGCAGCCACAAGCGCAGGCGTCGCAAACGTCGACGCAACTCCCTCCGCCTGCGAGTTCGGGGACGCCGCATCTCCATGCGCACGGGCAGGGGCACGCGTTACCTCCTCCGCATGCACACGGACCGCCTTCGCAAGCGACCGCCCACTATTCTCATTCTCAGAGTCAGAGCCGCACACATCCTGGACCGCCGCCGCCGCCGTGGGCGGGAAAGACGTACGGACAGGAAATGCAGCATGCACAACAGTCGTTTATCCGGACGTCGCACTCGGTATCGAGCGGGGCGTCGCCACCTTGACAAGGACGCTCGACCATGATTTACCCCCCATTAAACATCAAACAAAACAAAAAAAAGAGATTCATAATCCACGTTCCAAAGTTCAAAGACACTGTGCTTCCCTCTTCCATTGATTTTTGGCTCCCTTTTTTTTTTCGCGCGCGCGCTCTGTTTTTGTGACCACGTTTTTGTTATACTTTTGATTTTTGTACGTTTGTAAACTACCCCAGCATTGTACGCGATGCCGTTCTTAATGATGCATGCAATATTGTAGATAACGACTCAACCTCGCGAACGATCCTCTTTGAAATCGTGCCGGTCCTTGTTAAATTCCCGGGTACGTCCAAACGTCCATGTATCGTGCGGTGGGTTCATGGTAACATGGTCACGCAACACATGCAATCGGCCACCTAAAAAATGACCGTTCCAAACTTCTTTCACATGGTACGCATACCGCACGTTTGCAAGACGTGTCAAATTAAAACAAAAAAAGGGGGGGGGAGACCTCGCTTGCAAGTTTACACACACACACACACACACATGCGAATAAGATCCGAAGGACAGACAGCGGTGAGATGAGATGAGATCGTTTGATGAGGTGTTTACGTGGCCCATCCATCTCTCCCTATGTGTTGGACGTGCCAGCCATCCGAGTCGGCCCGATGCCGGTCGTCGCAGAGGTCGTCGAGAACATGTCCCCGTTGACGTTTTTGATGACTGGCCTGGCTGGCACCGCGGGATCACCGAGTCTCCGTCTCCTCCCGTTGCGTTTTGGACAGCCTGAGCTGGCGTGTCACCGTCCGTCGAACCGATCCGCGGTGTTCATCCTATTATCACCGATAGATAGATGTCTGGGCAACTGTTTATCGTCGAGCGTATCGATCCATCGATGTACACACGTGCGTGGGGGTAAAAATAAGAAATGAAATGAAAATCGGGTCAGAACGTCCCGATCCTGGGAGCTCCACGGTTCTTTTTGGCTTGGTAGTAGTGCGTGTGTATCACGCGTTCGTTGGTCGCGATACGGCTGTGTGCAACGTTGTCGTTGGTTTGTGGTAGAACGAATACGCGTATCGTATCGGTGTTTCGATATTAATAGCGGCATTGGTGCACACTGCAGGAGCCAACATCACTTTTTTGCAAAAAAGTGGAGCAGCTTGAGTTCGTCCCGAGGGTTTCGGGATACCCCCCCTCAGTGGAAAGAACCTCGCCGTTCGGGCCGCAACGTTGTCAGCTTGGCAGCGGTGACAAGCGGTGACCTTTTGAAAGTGACGGCGTTTCAAAGAGGAGGCGAACGGACAAAGTTGGACTTGTCAAAAAAAAAAAAAAAAAAAAAAAGCACATGCTAGCGACGTGTTGGAGATGCCTGGTACGACGCTTGAAAACGCGAGTTGGAAAGGTCGGAAGTGAAGCCGATCGAGCTGACCTGAACTCCGTCCGAGTTCAGCGATGCGGACGTTGATGAGGGCCGCTGAGCCAGCAGCGCATCGGATTCAAAGGCGTGTAGCTGTGAAAAGCGGAAAAGACGGGCAGTGCTGTGAAAAGCAAAGTGGATGTTGTCACGGTCAACATGTCTAGACCTCGTGCCGCGACACGGGCAGCGGACACAAGAGAGTTTCGTGATGTGACATGTGAGTCCGTTCATCGAGGTGGCACTGGCGTCTTCGGAACGCTCTGGGTGCCGCGGACGATGACTCATGAGGATGGCGATGGAACGCCACGAAGCATGGGACATTGCTTCGACGTGTCGTAAGGTGAACCCTCCGGTCGGGTGTTGGAAGTTAATCCTATATACACAAAAGGCTGTCGATGCAGGCAACTCGACCGGGTCAACTTAATCTAACATACCTCCGCTTTGGTCTGGTGACCAAGCTGTGCGATAAGCCCGCGTGGAAATGTCAACGGCGGCTGGGCCAGTGGCTAGCCGCATCTCGCCATCCATCGTCTGCGTTCGGCGAGGTATGTCCCCTTGAAGTTTCCCGAGTTACCTAGTAACTGTGAGGAACGCGGAAATCGAGGTTAACAAATGCGCATGGGTGGTCTTTCTTTGCCGGCCCAATCGCGAACTTCATACGACTCGGAGACATTCACTGCATGGGGAAAAAAATTGTGGGCGCGATTGCAATTGCAATCGTGGCACTCACCTCCCTCTCCAGCCTGAAACGGCCGGGGCCTGCTCTCCACCCGCGCATAATATTCGCATCTTGGCCTCCCGCGTGAGTCCCAAATTTACGCCGTAGTGACGGCGAGACGGAGTGACCTGGAACCATCATATTATCAAGATAGTTGGCAACTAATATAAAAAGGTACAGGCACATGAAAGCAAGACCCTTCGTTTACCGATGAGTCCCTTGAATGTACCCAACTCAAACGAGACTATGTCTGAATCCCCAGTTCTTGTTAATCTCCGTGCCAAACTCGAGACGCATCTTGACGTTTCATCACTAGATATGACACGAAGCAGATGTGCCACATGATGCCTGGGGCCCAATTCAGTGGGTCTGTAAATGGAGTACCTGAGCGTGCCAGCTTTGACAAAGTCTTCGACGCAATCGAGTCTCTACTCAATCTCGGAATTCCTGCAGGTCTACCCTCGTCGCCCTCGCCTTGTGAGATTCCAGCGCCTGATGTCGCCAGGAAATCCTAACAATCGATGTCAAAATTGCTTCCGTGTGTCGTAGCGATCGATTTGAATAGACTTCCATGGGAACGTCGTTCCAGCCGATCTTGACTCATCGGTGTCGTCTGGTGATCATGATTATTTCTTTTCTGCTATCCCCTCGTGCCAATGGGCACATGTTTACTGCAACTGACCGGAGTCAATTTAGCGATCGCTTGCAAGTTGACGTCTGGTTTCGCCGCAACGTTGGTCCAGTCGGCTAATTAGTTCCGCACCGAATGGATCAGGAATCCTACAGCGAGATGATGCTTCATCGGGAAATGGAGACAAGGCTTGAATCAAGGGTCGTATCCAAGATCATGTATTCCTTTCTGGTGCGCTGGACATACAAAATGACAGCCTGGATGATCCCCCCAAAGCTAGCCAATCAAGGAACAGGGGTTTTATACATCAGCGTCTGTCAAAAGGACGTTACAAGTCTGGGTTTGAGTGGTGATCTTCTGGACATACGTGTAAGAGTTCTAGTAGGCCAGGAAGGAAGGCGGAGCTGATGACTGTGCGGGCCCATCTCTGTTGCACTGCCCCACCAGTATTCGGTGACAGTGTACCTTTATCGATTGTGATCAGGTACCATCTTGTCACTAGTACCTTTGCACGCTACATCCAGTGAATTGACAACTCAGTCATTCATTCCGATTCTCGATCTAGGGAAAGTTACGAGTCACGTCTTTCATTCTCACAGGATACTAGAACAAAATGAAATGAGATGTGGGAATGAGTCGACCAAAAGTTCGCGTGGCCATTGTTCGGCCACTCGAAGGGACTTTATCGCAAGCTTGATGAACACGGATCAACAGCCACTTGGTTGCTTGGGCGTTGGGATGCTTCACGAGGTTGCGACTACCGTATACGATATGACAATGTGGGTCTTCATTGCGTACATCCCGTGAGTGTGGGTACTAGTAGGTTGTCAGAGGAAACAGAGGCCAGCTGTCCATGACAGGGGGGGTCAGAACGGCACGTACAGCTTGGTCTGAGCATAGTATCGTTCCCACTTTCCACCCCAACCGGGTCTCCGGGCATGAGAATCGGGTTCTATGTTGGGTGGAATTCCAGTTGCGGAGCCACGACGACGTCAGACGGCATGGGAGTAAAACCAGCAAGCCAATGAAGGAAGGACGCCTTCGACTCCGGTGTTGGGCCCCGAGTCGAAGAAGAAGGAACTTCCATTCACCATTCCCTCACGAGGTCCGTTGAATGCGAAGAGATGAAGCAAGCGCGAATCTGGGAAATCTTAGCTTTCAGGAGCGTCGAGACCGACTTGGAGCGTTTTCAGGTCTGCTTACGAAAGCAGACACTATTTCGTCAACCACTCCCAAGTACAGACCAGTGGACGACCACTGGCAACACGCCCCCACTCGTCTGTGAATATCTAAGAACCGGCGTTAGGGATGCATAGAAGCTATGTTCGTGCAGCACAATCTATTTCTTCAAAGCCTCTGAACCTTCACCAAGCGAGTGCGACTATATACCCACCCATCCCGTAAGTTTTACCTTTAGCCTACTATTCAACGCTGTGGAGTCGATGTGTTTCAGATTGTATCGTAGATTGTTAAGAGCACACAAGAGGCTCCCAATCGAGATGCGTTCACTTGGAGATGCGTATGTCAGGGATGGTAGGTGGCGCTCTCGTATGATCTTCTCTCCGTCCGTTTTGCTCAAGATTTACTTCAACAGAGTTCCGGCGTCACCGGGAGGTTACAAATCCTGTCCATGTCATGGGTTTCCTAACACAGTGGAAAATGTATTTGGATGAACTACCCCACGACCCGAGTGCCGAGAACTTTAAGAAGCTTGATCTCACCGTGTTCGAGAAAGTACAACTTCGCATGCGTTTTCCGACCGTGACAAATTCATTGACTTGGTATTCGTCCTTTAGATGTCTGCAGAGCAGTTGGGACAACTATACGAGCTCATGCATGCGTCGAAAGATGTTTGGAAGCCCGTCAATGAGGGTGGATTTGACCCAGAACATGGCAAATCATGATGGTATCTATTCACAATACGGTCTCATATACACTCGGTCTAGCTACGCAAACCCAGGAAGATATAATCGGGATAATACATAGTCCGATTCTATATAGGGATCCGCTGGACACTCCCAAGCATGACGGTCTGTGGTTGCGAATTGTCATCCTAATTCATGCCAGAGTCCTCCGGCGGCCCGTGCTCCCACGTGCCAGATTTACCTGACTGATAGTATAAAGCGTCCTCGATTCAAGTCTCACTGCATTAACCACCATGTCCCAGGCAGCGGTCAGTCCATAGTGGCTCGTTTTCCCAACCAGAGGTGACTTATTCAAACGATAGTCTGTCCCTTCCAACAACCGGCCCTATGCCGACCTTCCGCCTATCCTCTCCGCGTTGTTTGAAGCCAAAGCGCGCAAAGGTACAACGACCCATTGGTTTACGCTAGTTCTCAGATTGAACCTTGTTCAGGTTTGAGCTTTGAGAATTTAGCAAAGGCCATCGGAAGGGACGAGATCTGGGTGGCTGCGGCTTTCTACGGCCAGGTGCGTTTTCGTGCACACTCGACTCTAGATCGATGTACGAGTCAGATCGTCCCCCTTCCCCGTTTCAGGCGAAACTGTCCCCAGAAGACATCGAGGCACTCGCACGTGTCCTAGAGATCCCGCTTGTGTCCATTCAGAACGAGTTGGGTTCTCATTGGTGGCCAAACCGCGGTCTGGGACCTATGCCTCCAACTGATCCTGTCATCTACCGTTTGTATGAGGTAAAGTCATTCCTTCAAGTAGGATAGCACTGTGGTTGATCTCCCTACGACATATGTAGAGCGTTTTGGTTTACGGTCATGCCATCAAGGTATGTGATAACCTTTACTCTTTCCGACTTTCAAACTCATACACAGCATGATCCCAGTCTGTCATTCACGAGAAGGTACTTGCAACGATGTCGTGCACAAATACGTATGGAGGTAAACTAACATCGTGCCCCGCAGTTCGGTGATGGTATCATGTCCATGATCGACTGCAAGGTCAACGTAACCAAGAAACCCGACCCAAAGGGTGACCGTGTTGTCCTCACATTCGAGTAAGCTTTCCCGAGTTGTTCTGTCGCCATCATTCTAACACCCGTCTTCACCAATAGTGGAAAATTCTTGCCCTACGCCAAGTGGTAAATCGATCTCGATCATCTCTCGTAGAACCCATCATGTGCTATTATCAGCCACCGAGCTTGTACAATGTATGTCATTTCTACTTGGACCGACGGTCAAAGTCTGCGTCCGTGTGATCCCAAGTTTCAATCTGAACCGGGCACAATGCCCTACAAAGTGGAACAAGGTCAGCTTTCGCTCCTTCGTCCACATTCTCCACCCCCGATCATCATGTCGACTGCATCATCTGAGGAAGGCTCTGAGATGGTGGGCCACTCTGCCACCTCGTCTGGTTTAGAGCCGACCGGGTCCATCCTCTTTTCTGTGCCTTCTGATTCATCTGATGTCCAGACGGAAATCACACCACTCACTTCTCCAACACTATCCGAGGGAAAGATGCGCACACCGAGAGACATCCTCGACGCTTCTCGCCGACTCGGACAGATCTCCGCACCGGCCTTGCAGGGGGACGTGACGCCCACCAAACCTCCCAAGCAGTTCCGACTCTTCCATCGCGGATCCCCCGACTCCGTCGCCGACGACGAAGCAGGCTACGACGCTGACGGAGACGGAGACGCCGATGAAGACGGTGATGGGGGTAATGGTCGTGCTGGTGCCGGCACCAGTGCAACGACGCGACCTATCCGTCGTCCCGCGTTCCTTCGCATAGACACCCGTCAGCACAAACGTGTTGCGAGCATGCTCGCGACCCGGCGTCCGAGTCCAGGTTTCGGAGACATGGACGCGCACACAGACATCGCACACCCTCTGCGCGCCAAGCTCGCGCCACTTTCCTCCATCCGCCTCAAATCCTCCGGCGCCGGCGCCGCCAACGTAGAGTCCTACGAGCTTCGACAAAGACGACAACCAAACGTAGAACCGGTCGGTCTCGGGATTGGGTTCCCGGAGAATCATCCCCTGCGAAGTCGAGCCTTCACCATGCCCATGCCTGTGACGCTCTCTCCGATGTCGGACGACCCCGAACCGTCGACGGGACTCGAGGACACTCGGATGCGAAAGCCTGAACGGCGGTCCGAGTGGCTTCATGCGTCGGCGTCGGCAGGCTGGAAGATACCGATGCAGGTCGCTGCAGTGTGCGCGCCGAGTCCGGTTCGGTTGGCGTTGCGGCCTACGTTCATGGAGATGTCTCCTTCCCCCATCGAATACTTGCCTGTTGCTGCTGGCGCGGGGACGTTTCGCTGTGACGTCGACGTCGACGTCCGTCGTGATCGATCGGATGGGAATCGTCGCACGACGACGAGTATGTCCAGGTGTGATGCAGAGATCGAGCGAAAGCGGTCTGCCAGTCTGGTGCGGGAGGCACAGTTGGATCTGCCCGAGTCCGAGATGGTGATACTCCCCGCTAGTTCGGCGGCCACGAGCATGACCTTTCATGCAGGATCGCATTCAACTTTGTCTCAGGACGCACTGTGACGGGGCAGGCGTTGACGAGTATGTGTATATCTATCAGCACATATGGGAGGTTCCATGGACGCTTGTTCTCGTTTGTCTCGTCGATTCCGTCAGGCCAAGCTTACACTTTCAAAGTTGCTTTTTTTGCGCATAGCCCTAAAGTGTCGTTCATGTATCGATAAATAGTACAACCGTGGGTGTCATATCAGTCATCTTCCCCCCGATGAGTTCTTCTCGGATATATATATAAAGTAGGACATCCAAGTCGAACAACGATGTTGGGCAGCAGTATCAGGCGACCTGGACGGGGAGACCCATCGCCACCCTGCTGATAGGTTCCTTGACATCAACGTCCGCGCCAAGCCCAACGAATGTCGCCCCCTGCTCGAGCTTGGCAAAGTCGGGCGGGTTCTGTCCTGCGAGGAACGTCTGCGCCTGTTTGGCGATGTACGCCGAGTTCAAAGGCGTCTTCGGGACAGCACCGATATACATCACTACAACGGGAAGCCCGATTGAGCGTGCCTTTCAGAACATTCGTGTCTAAAACGGGTTCGAGTCTCACCTGCTGAATCGGTACTGCCAGTGTGCTCCTGCTCGACGGAATGAACCACGTCCTGAAACACATTTGGCGTATGTTTGAGAACATTTGGAAACATTGGATAGGGTGCTTACACAGTGCCAAAAGACCATGTCACCGGGGTTCACTTTCGGGACGGACGTCATCGTCTCTTCGAGCCTGAGGTGTGGGTGGAGCATGGGTGTCAGTCGAGGACCAGTGTACCCAGGACCCATACGGACGATGCCGGGGAAATCCGCAGTTGAGATATCTGCATCAAGAAATTCAAGCTACCATCTTCACAGAGAACGAGAAAAAATTCATACCGAACTTCCAGTTCTTGGGATTGAGGATGTTTGGGGAATCCGCGCGCACGGTTGGGCGGAAGAATGGGCGGAGGATCGTGTACGCGTTCGACAACCTAACGTCGGGGAATACGCGGAGTGTTCCTTCTGTTGGTGCTGTCTCGCTAAGGAATCGACCGTCGGATTTATGAGCAGTGCGTGACAAAAATGATGGATGCCAACGAACCTCATGGCCAGCCATCCCTGGAATGTCCTGAACACGCTCGCTTGTCCTGGTCGTCCGTACAACGAACTGCGCGCGTCAAGACGGTGCTCGAGTTCATAAGGATCATGCTGGCGCCAGTTTCCAGTCAAGATGTCCTCAAAGCAGCGACGAAAGGCGTCATCTTCCCATCGCTCGATTGCACCGCCTAGAGAGAGTTCAGTGTCAGATCGTGAACGAGTTGGGGTGACGTACTATCCATGTGAGGTGGGAAGTATGACCAATATTTACCGGGGTGGCGAATGCGGAAACGATCCGCGTATGTTAAAGGAACTGAGAGATCGACACCGTCGAGTTGCTTCCCGGACTTGACATGGTAAAAGTTGTTGAGCCAGGCAGACGCCTTCAAGACGTTGGGATGAGCACGAGCCTGTACCTGTGGGCGTGTCCAGCTAAAACACCGTTGAGTAAGCGGCGCGACAATGAGCAACTAACAGACTGACTAGAGGAAGAAGAATTGCTTGTCATTTCCAGGGATACCTGTCCGAAAAAAGGTCAAGGAACACGTTGATTGGCTGGGTCTCTAAGAGAATCAAACCTTCGGCATGAGGGTTAGCCTTGATGAATTCCTCGAGCTCCGTCTTCCAGCCAGAGGCTATCTCAGTGTCAACGACACCACGAATGACGACCGAGCCTTTGCGTTTGATCACGTCGATCTCTTCAGGGGTCAGCTTCTCCAAGTCCGCAAAGTTGACTTGGGGAATGTACTGTTGGACGGTATCAGCCACGCGTCACGGCAGAACCTATCGATACCAAGCTCACGTTAGTACCAGCCTGCGCGATCTCGGCAGTGCGTTTAGCTAGCTCGCTGAGGATATCATTCCACGTCGCTGTGAGGCGCTTTTTTGTGGTCGCCGAGACAAGCTTGCGTTTCAAGTCGAGAAAACGGGAGGGCCATTCGTCCGACATGATGAATCTGAGTGGGCAGTTCTTTCAGTGAAGAATGAGAAGTCCGGCTTAACGACCTCGGGCTGTTTCAAACACTGTACAGCGGCCCAAATTAGGTTATCCAGAAATGTGCCACAAGACGAAAATTGTATACCACAGTCGCATCCTTTATGACCCATACCCTTCTGGATGGGCCGTGGGGTATGGATGCATCAGGGAGTATGGGGTCGATCATCTACCACCTTGAACTTAGAAAGATTACGGTATTCCTGGCCCCGGTTTGGACCCATTAATCGTGGGAACTCCAAAAAAACGACGCCCGTGGGAAGTCTTGACTTATATACCTAACCTAACCTTAACCTTGCTAAATGGTTCTTCTTGGGTTACACTCACTCAGGGAGGGCAATGTTATTGATTATTCACATTTTGTCTAGTCACGCTGGCCACTAGTACTGGCACATCATAACTGAGTGTTGCGGCTCGGTACCGGTCCGAGTCGTCGATCGAGCCCAGTGCTCGTCGCGCTCGTGTTTTGCGCCTTCGAGGGAACGCTCCCTCACCATCCTTCAATGATCCCGCTGTGGCCGTGTCGTCTGGTAAGCGTATCCTCTCGCTCGGCTTGGATTCATGCTTCCAGGTCGTGTCATCCACCACGACGCGGTGCCAGGTAGGTTCACGACCTTGATAGATAGGTCGCTTAGGATGCTTGTTGGGTGCTATGGATGACTTAGGTACGTCCATCATCGTCTTGCGCTTGTACCGTTTGTGCTGGATGTCTTTCCTCAGCTTGCGGTGTCGTTCCGACTCGGTTTGAGTCATAATAGCTTGCGCCATCCATACGACGCCTTTGCTGTAGCTCTGGCATTCTGTCTCTCTCGCCGTCAATTTGACTTCTCTAGTTCGCTTCTACTCCCCCGACTGTTGTACGTGCCGACGCCCCCGCGCGGCTTCTGCAGGTGTGGTGAGTCCGTCTGTTTACTCTTCGAGTCCCTTCGTTGCGTCTCGAATGCATTGCATGATTCTTGAGTCCGCCGGTCGCGCGTGTTGGCTCGTTCTTGCTCATGTGGGGTGCTGGGGAGGTAAGTCGAAGTACTAAGAGGTCAGGTAGGTCGTGTTTACTTTTCTGGCCGACGCTCTCGCCGCGCTGATCGACTCTTTCGGTCCGTCTCTTCTCCCCCTCGATCCGCGCGCTGCATTCGTGCCATTGCGACAGTCCGCTCGCGTGCTGTTACCTTCGCCGTGTCGCTTGTCTGTACGCGTATCGTTCGCTTGTGCTAGCGTCTCGTTCTTGTGCGTGCGGAGTGTTGGGGGGTTATGGACTCTTCACCACACGCATTGCCATTAGAACTTGTGAGAGGAGTCAAAGACCACATTTCGTTGGTCCGGCATATGGATGTTTCGCTGTGACGTCGACATCGACCATGGGATTCGTCGCACAGTGGGTATGTCCGGCTGTGAATGCAGAAATCGAGCGAAAGCGGTCTGGCCTAATGTGGGAGGTGCAGCTGGATCTGTCTTCCCCGCTAATTCGGCGGCCACGAACATGGCCTTTTATGCCGGATCGCATTCAGCCTTGTCCCAGAACGCACCGTTGACGAGTATATATATCTACCAGCGCAGGAGGTTCTATAAACGGTTGTTCTCAACGTTTTTGTCTTGTCGATTCCGTCAAGCTTACGCTTTCGGGTTGCTCTTTTTTGCGCAGAGCCCTAAGAATCGTTTACTTATAGTCATGTATTGATAAACAGTTACAGCAGTGGGTGTCATATCGGTCATCTTTCCCCGACGATTTCTTCTCTGATAAAAAAAAAGGTATGACATCGACGAATTGGGCGGCAACATCAGGCGACCTGGACGGGGAGACCCATCGCCGCCCTGCTGATAGGTTCCTCGACGTCGACATCTGCGCCAAGCCCAACGAATGTCGTCCCCTGCTTGAGCTTGGCAAAGTCGGGCGGGTTCTGTCCTGCGAGGAACGTCTGCGCCTGCTTGACGACGTAGGCCGAGTTCAAAGGCGTCTTCGGGACAGCACCGATATACATCACTACAACGGGAAGCCCGATTGAGCGTGCTTTTCAGAACATTGGTGTCTAAAACGGGTCCGAGTCTTACCTGCCGAATCGGTAGTGCCAGTGTGCTCCTGCTCGACGGAATGAACCACGTCCTGAAAGAGAACGGAAACACGTTGGGTATATGTTCGAGAACGTTGGGAAACATCAGATGGGGTGCTTACACAGTGCCAAAAGACCATATCACCGGGGTTCACTTTCGGGACGGACGTCATCGTCTCTTCGAGCCTGAGGTGTGGGTGGAGCATGGGTGTCGGTCGAGGACCACTGTACCCAGGACCCACACGGATGATGCCGGGGAAATCCGCAGTTGAGATATCTGCATCAAGAAATTCAAGCTACCATCTTCACAGAGAACAACGAGAAAAAATTCATACCAAACTTCCAGTTCTTGGGGTCGAGGATGTCGGGGGAATCCGCGGGGACGGTTGGGCGGAAGAACGGACGGAGGATCGTGTACGCGTTCGACAACCTAAGGTCGGGGAAGACGCGGAGCGTTCCTTCGGTCGGCGCTGTCTCACTAAGGAATCGACCGTCGGATTGATGAGCAGTGTGAGGAAAATGATGGATGCCAACGAACCTCATGGCCAGCCATCCCTGGAATGTCCTGAACACGCTCGCTTGTCCTGGTCGTCCGTACAACGAACTGCGCGCGTCAAGACGGTGCTCGAGCTCAAAAGGATCATGCTGGCGCCAGTTGCCGGTCAAGATGTCCTCAAAGCAACGACGGAAGGTTTCATCTTCCCATCGCTCGATCGCACCACCTAGAGCCAGTTTAGTGTCAGATTGTGAATGTGTTGAGGTGACGTACCATCCACGTGAGGTGGAAAGTTTGACCAGTCAACACCGGGGTGGCGAATGCGAAAACGATCTGCGTATGTCAAAGGAACTGACAGATCGACACCGTCGAGTTTCTTTCCGGACTTGACATGGTACAAGTTGCTGAGCCATGCAGACGCCTTCAAGACGTTGGGATGAGCACGAGCTTGCACCTGTGGGCGTGTCCAGCTAAAACACCGTTGAGTAAGAGCCGCGACAACAGGCAGCGAAGGGACTGACTAGAGGTGGAAGAACTGCTTGTCATTTTCAGGGATACCTGTCCGAAGAAAGGTCGAAAAAAGGTCAATGAACACGTTGATTGGCTAGGTCTCTAAGAGAATCGAACCTTCGGCATGAGGGTTAGCCTTGATGAATTCCTCGAGCTCCGTCTTCCAGCCAGAGGCTATCTTGGTGTCAACGACACCGCGAATGACGACCGAGCCTTTGCGTTTGATCACGTCGATCTCCTCAGGGGTCAACTTCTCCAAGTCTGTAAATTTGACTTGGGGAACGAACTGTTGGACGATATCAGCCACGAGTCACGGCAGAACTTATCGATATCAAGCTCACGTTAGTACCAGCCTGCGCGATCTCGGCAGTGCGCGTAGCTAGCTCGCTGAGGATGTCATTCCACGATGCTGTGAGACGCTCTTGTGTTGTCGCCGAGACAAGCTCGCGCTTCAAGTCGAGAAAACGGGAGGGCCATTCATATGAATCATCCGACATGATGAATACGAGAGGACAATTCTGACAGTGAGGAATGGAGAGCCCTGCTTGGCGACCTGTTCATATACCCCACGCTGTGGGAGAACTCGTGCATTTTGTGATTGGGCACTGCATGGGAACGGAGAAATCTCGGAGGGGACGAAAGCCCCTGGTTGCGCGCCACCTGTAGACCGTGGACCGGGTATTTATACTGCACCATGGGTTCTGACTTCCACCGCCTCACCCGACCTTGAGGCCACCAGCCGTGCAGTGGGTCACCGAGTGCAAGTCCAATGCTATGCACACACCTTACTTTGGTCTTGACTCCCACTGTACACCCTAGCTGCTAGTTTCGTAAATAGCCCGGGAAGGGGGCGGTCGGGATAGAAGTAACCCCCTGATGATGCTTTCGTAGGCTTGAAACCGCCGCGTACTGACCCTTATCTTCGGAGACAGGTGTCAGAGTCGTCTCCCAAGTGGATTTGTCACCACATTCACTGACTCACCGCCAGGGATGCGGTCCGTCGACGTCACGAGTGACTTACAGTCTCATCCATGATTACGCCGAAGATTCGCCGGGTGGTACAAGTTGGCACATGTCTGTTGCGAAAATTTGTCACGGTGATGATCTGTAAGCATGAAATCAACTTTGATTCGGAAAGCTAGGCACATGGGACTCACAAACTTATCCAGAGAGAAGTGCCACGATCATCGAATTCGGGATTTTACTTACCCTTGCAACAAAATGCGGCGAACACGGCAGGGTTGTATTTATGAAGGACAAAACGTGATTGATCCAACGCAAATTACGGAACAAATCAGCAAGTACGATAAAATCCAGACGCGCAAGAGATCAAAAAGGCAAAAAGGAAACGACAAAACAAGAAGGGGCGAAATTCATAGCAGTCGATGGTGCGTTATTGTGCTGCCGCTTCTTCTTCTTCTTCCTCTTCCTCATACTCGACACTCGCTTCCTGGTACTGTAATAATCATATTGGAGCAGACCGCGGGATACGAAGCTAAAGCAACTCACCTGTTGATACTCAGCACTGCGCCGCGATAAGAAAGATTAGCTGTCGAATGAGACAACTCATGAGATAGGTTTCTTACATCAAATCGTTGGTGTTACTCTCTGCTTCGGAAAATTCCATAATATCCATTCCCTCCCCTGTGTACCAGTGGAGGAATGCCCGACGTTTAAACATTACTGAGAACTTTTGGCAGAGAAATCAATTATGAAGTTACTGAGCATTAGGAAGCACACTGACCTGAGTGAGGTTACGCTTGAACAGTTCTTGCATGCAGGTCGAGTTCGCAAGTGCTACGCCAGCCTGTGATAATTGAGAAACATTATATGCAACATTTGGGCCAGACAAACCTGTGGTTGTCCGACCGGGGGTACCGAGCACAACGACACCGAAACATTATCAGGAATCCACCTAAATCATGTTCTTCAGGGTCGTGTGAATCTCCAGAACACAGCGACACTCACTCAACGAAAAGGTTGGAGTTCTTCCGTTGCAGTTGGGCAACGGAAGTCTGCCACAAGCTTCAGCAAACGATAATAGGGCAATATAGATCCCTACCTCTACCTGAAGAGGAGTGGGTATTAGGAGGGGTTCTGTGAGCAAGGCATATCCACATACCTCGTTAGAAGACACTGTTCCTCGGAAAATACATGCGGCAGTAAGGTATCGTCTACAGAGACATTGACGGACTCGACGGGAAAGAAATAATCGAGTACTTACCCAAAGCGTGGATCGCATGCGACCAATAAGTTTCGGCGATCGAAGAGCCTAGACAATTGAGAGAATTGACTGAGTTGCATACTACGACACTTACGACGAGGTCAATTCGGGGATGGAAAGCTTCTGAAATGCCTTGGCCTTCGGATCATAGAATGGCGCAAAGCTTGGCATGAGGAAGTGAAGCTGGGGTGCATAGTCAAAATCAAGAAGAACCATTTACTCTTAGTAACCTACTCGGGGGAACGGGATCAAGTTCATGCCAAGTTTCCGCAAATCACTGGCAACGACATTCACTTTCCTGGAATCATGTATGACGGGGAACCTACCCATTCAACTGACCGGGGAACCGAAGGCTTGTACTAACACCGCACATGACTTTCGAGATGAGCTGCGCGCATAATCAGAATCAACGGCGAACTATCACTCAAGGTCGAATAACTTACCTGATTGAGGTCATCGAAGCTCGGGGTCTTGATCTTGAGTGTTCGAACGGCAATATCGTACCTGCTTGTGCTCAGAAGCGTAAAGAAGCACAATTGGTCAAATGTACATACAACGCTTCGTTATCAATGCATATCGTCAGGTCACAATTGTCAACAAGTTGATGGATAGAGAGTAAAGCATTATATGGCTATTTGCTGATTAGCAATCGGATGGATCGAAGAACATAGGAACTGACTTCTACGACTGTTTCTGATACCTGATAGCAGCTGTTAGTTAGGTCCTTACTTGGCTGGTTTACTGACGTTCGGTGAAGGCAAAATTGAAAAAGTTTGAAGCATCCGGTCAGGGTACTCCTGCAAACAATCAGGGTCGGATTACGGAGAAGAAGTGGACATAGCTTGCCTCGCGCAACTTGGATAAGAGCAGAGAACCAAGACCGGCACCAGTGCCTCCACCAAGAGAGTGAATGATTTGAAAGCCTTGAAGGGCTTCACATGCTTCCGACTGCCTTCTTACGATGTCAAGAATGGGATCAATGAGCTCAGCACCTGAATGTAACTCCAGTTAATGCTTGCCATCTAGCATCTGTATGCCATACCTTCAGTGTAGTCTGCCTCCCGAGAAGAATTAGCCCGGGTTGTATTGCATATCAGAATAAATTCCTAACTCACATCCCTTTGCCCAATTGTTACCGGCCCCTGATTCACCAGTGAAGAATGTGTCCGGTCGGAAGAGGTTTCCAAGCGGCCCAGATCTTAACTGTATGACGTGAGCCTCGCTTAGGCTTGAACGCATCATGACAACTGACACGGTTGCAAACTCCGGACTCGAGATCGACCTGGACACTCCTCGGGACGTACTTGGTCGGGCCACTGGAATC
Source organism: Boletus pseudopeckii (assembly GCA_038092915.1). Taxonomy (NCBI): domain Eukaryota; kingdom Fungi; phylum Basidiomycota; class Agaricomycetes; order Boletales; family Boletaceae; genus Boletus; species Boletus pseudopeckii. Next base: position 31,561 of record JBBPRH010000220.1, read on the forward strand.
GACTGGCGTAAAATACACCCCAGCCTGAAGAACAGGGATGAACTCAGGTTTGCAACTTTGAGCAAAATACTGACACGCGCTATTTGCAGAGGATCTTTGCCCACGTATATCTGAGAGCACAAAGGATCCGCGTTCACATGCCGACCAGGTTGTTATCCGAAGAAATGCACGACATGATGGCAGGAGCCTACCCCTGAGTCGTTTAGCCCATGCTCGGCAAGGAGCATCTTCCAGAACCTTTCTCCTACTTGGTTCCCTGCCTGCAATTTTTCGGTCAGGTATTAGGGTTCGTAACCCGAGCTTGAATCCAGTTACCTGACCAGCCTGTCAATGAACAAAAGGCAAAGTCAGTTATCAGAAAAATAAGGGGAGAGATTATCTTGCCTGAATGTTGATGATTTCTCTGGACATGGCTGAATGGAAGGAAGAATCGATGTTGAGTTCTACCGACCCTGCACTTTGAACCCGATGCGCGATCACCTGTTTCCGGCAACATCCGCTCCAACGGGCATGTGACCGTGTCCCATACCAAGTCGCGTCGCGTTCATGACTTGTTTCGAATTGATAGTAACCTGAAATGCGCTTCAGAGCAACGGTGGAACATATCCCAATATTCTTTCGTGAGTTCAACGCCTCACACGCTTATTTTTCACTTGGCTTAGCTTTCTCAGGGATCATACAGGCCGTCGAGAAGCTCCAAAAGAAATGCATCATCAAGTTTACAGAGGACGAGATGCACATCATTTGCAACGATGACGCCAACGAAGGTGGCATCCAGGTCTGGTCGTAGGTCGCGCTTGCATTAAATTAATTTCTCTGTCTGACACCCGGCCCAGCGTAGTCAAGGTCGAATCGCTATTTACTAACTACCGAATACAATCCAACGCGGAAAATAAAATCACCGTCTCACTCTCAACGGAAGCGCTTCTTTCTGCCCTCCGATCGTCATCGTCATCAGCGTCATCGTCTTCAATAGCAGCTGCGATTCTGCCCACGTATGATGCCGACGAACTCGTCATGAAACTGGCCAAGAAGCATGACACAGCCGTGCTTAGTTTCGAAATGCTTGGTGTATCACGGTCAGGTCGAAAGGTACGCGTGGCGCACGACGTTAGAATCGACGTGATGCGTCCTTATGAGGTCGACAAACTTCGCGAACCTCTGTGTCCCGAGCCAGACGTGTGTTCCCTCAGCTTCAGAATTGAGACAGAGATGAAGAAAACAATGGGCTAGGTCACCATTTTATTGCCCCAGTTGCAGAAGATGCGCACAATTGTCGAGAGGCTCCGCCCCCTCTCCGACGTATTGGTTCTCAGGGCCAACAACAGCGGGAAACTCCAACTCGCGATCAGTACAGACACAGTCAAACTCGAAACACAATGGGTTGGGTGCACGAACCCCTCCATGAGTATGTGTTCACCTTCTCGCCCAAACACCGCACACTTAGCCCGTGGTCGGTCGTATTTTAGGACAAGCCCCCGACCAGAACGCACCCGAACCCGAAGTCGCACCAGAAGACCCCGACCCAGAAAAACTATTTTCTGTACACGTGTCCATTCGCAGCTTCATCAAATTTCTCAACAGCCATGTCGTCTCGACTACGACTATCGCATGTATGTGGCCCTTCTACTGTACCTGTTTTGCGAGCTTCCTACCGTCACTGATATCTAGGCATTTGTCAAAATCACTGCGCAATTCTCTACGTGTACATCGGAGATGTGGCGGATGCAGGAGGCGTCCTTACGTTCTATATACCGATTGTCATCGATGATGTCAATTGAGGAAGAGACCTTCCACGCCTGTGTCCCAAATTGGTTGGTCCTTGTTGGTTCCTGTTGCAACTCATCACCTGCCAACACAGATAAAGCTTGGCGGGGTCAATTCGGTCACATAGCCCACCATTGCCGCACCTTGATTTTTGTATCTTTTCCGTGCCGTAGTGCCTACCACGCTGTGAGAGATATTTCGTTGAACCGGAGATTATCGACAGACAAAAGAATACAGGTAATACAGTTTGACGCATCTACGATCGGTAGCACGACGACTTTGTTTGCATATTCCGAGCTTGTAACCGAAACAGAAACTGCACCTGGCATCGAAACCAGTTTACTCCGTTTGCGCCCCCCAATTCTCAAACCCAAGCCTCCGAGCAGACTTTATCAGGTCGCCTACTATTCCTACCACGGCAGTCAATCTTCCCGCAATCCTGGCAAGCATTTAGACAGAACGTGCGTCCGCCCTTTCCCTTGCAATCCTGGGAACCGCACTTGCAGCAATGTCGCGTGCGCTTTTGCGATGGTTCAAGAATCGCGACTTCTGATGCATTCTCACCATATCCGAATGCCCTCTTTAACCCGTTTTGATCCCCTCCAGGATGTGCATGCGGTGGTACGTTTTGGCCTTGTGCGGACGGAAAGTAGGCATAGCCAGCGTAAGGATAGCTCACGTAGGGCCCAGGTTGGGCAAACGTGTAAGGTGCAGGCTGAGCAGGAGTGGAGGATGGCGCCGGAACGTCAGTAGTAACACTGGCCATCGTAGAGGACGAAGGTTGTGACTGCGCCTGCGCATGGACTTGGGGTGGTTGTGGTTGTGGTGGCTGCGACTGAGGTTGTTGAGGTGGTGCAGCAGTAGCAGCCTGACTCGGACCCGCTTCTGCCGTGGCGCTATTAGCTTTCCATGCGTTATCATATTCATCAGAAGTATCCTGATTACACCACGGGAATCAGGAACACCATCAATTGAAGATGATAGGGAAACACGCACTCGTGGTGTGGCCAGTGTGGTGGTGTCATGCTGGGTGACTGCCGAAATGCCTTGGGCATCCTCACCTGGGCCATCCTCCTCTTCCTCTTCTTCTTGCCTCTCCCTGTCATCCTTGAGAGGATTCTGGATGGTGCCGATAACATGGAGGATGGCATCTTTGGACATCCCGGATTTCAAACAGCCCTTCGCCATGTTCCAGAGTGACTTTGAAACACCCATCGCATGCCAGTTCCAGACATTCGTCCCACTTCCCATGTCGGAGTCACCTTGGAGTAGCTTTGCAGGGAATTCTTCCTTGAGCCTTGTCGGGAGGGCTTGCATGATCGAGGCATCCGTGCTCGCAAATCTACGACCCTCTGTTGTCATGTTTGCAACACAAGCTGCGCTTTTGCAGACATATTCGCAACCGATGATAAAGAATGGCTTTTCGAGATCGTAAACCTTGATCGGCCCGGATTTGATCCGCCCACGGTTTGTGAGCAGCGAAGAACAGGTGGAGCACGGAATGCCGTTGAATACAAGTGGAAGCGGGTCCCAATAAAAGAACCTGTGCTCAGAGAGGGTGCGAGAATTCGGACCAGAAGCGATAAGGGAAAGGTACGCCGGGGAGGATGGAAGCCAAAATGTTTTGAGAATCGAGTACAATGAGGGTATAGGATGAGTGTCTTTAGTTTGATTTGTGGATGGGGCTAGCGAACTGAGATGAGACTTGAAGGCGTCCTCAACCGTCGGTCCTGCACCTGGAAGCGGGTTCGGGGCTGCCAGAGTTGCGAGTAAAGACTGCAAGAATACATCAGGTTTCGTCCGCAGTAGCTCTTCCCACCCATCCCTATTGAGATTGGGATCGAGGTGGTATTGTTGATGGGAAGGTCCGCCTGTGGTACCATTGGAAAGAACAAGTGGAGGTGCCGAGACAGATGCCTGAGTGCTCAACGGGGTGAACCCCGTCTGCCAATTAGGAATCCCGGGATGTTGAGGATAGTAGGCCTGGAGAGGTACACTGAGAATGGTGTGATATTTGACAACAATGGTCTACTTACGCCCGGAAAAGGTACGCCCGGTGGCCCCTGCGCGGGTTCTGCGTGGGCTTTTCCAGAGGATTTGCGTGACTGGGTTGTTCGACGTGTACCGACGGAGCCAGCAGGAAGGCCATCTTTCCTGGGCCGTCCAACAGGCCGCTTTATCTTCTCTCCAATGACTGTAGGGTTTTCAGAAGGTTGTTTCTTTCCGCTGCCTTTGGGCCTACCCGGCCTGCGTTTCACGGGTGTTGCGTTGGGATCAACCGCTGGGCTGATAGTGAGGGCAAGTGAAGCGAGCAACGACGCAATACCTACATTGCACGATAGAGGGACCTGGCTCAGCTGGCATGTTTGGGAGAGCACTTTCCATGGTTGAAGGCCCGTGATCCTTCCATCATGTTAGCGTACGAATCGTCGATATTCGAAACGTGAACAATGAGCGAATATCTCTAACAAAAAAAAAACGAATATACGAAATACGACAGCGTTCAGAAAAAAACTTATCCAAGCTAAACAACCTATCCGAACAAGCGATCTGAATGTATACCACACAAAAAAAATTGGGAAAAGAAAATAACACAGGAGAATATGTTGATCGCAGAATATCCTGGATGAAGACACTCACAAGCTATCGGCACAGAACTTGCTAGCGGATTTGTGCAAAGTTTTTGTTATCCTGTTATCCCCTGAGACCTTCGGCTGTCGTGAGAATGCTGAAATCGTGATGAGCACAAGGTTTTCTTTTCTGGTTATTTGGTCGGAGCTCCAAATTGCCACCGTATACCCTTGATTCTGCAGATATGGATGCGACAGCGTACGAAGGGCACGGTGAGCAGTCCAAGTTCTTTTATTCAGTTTCATACCATCTTTTCGTATACGATGAGTTCAACCGAATGCAAATAGGAAGTGCCGTCTGAAAGAAACTCCTCTGGATGTTTTCTCCTGTCGATTTCCGGTTCTCTGAAATGCTCTTTTTTTTTCGCTCCCAGCACTCGTCAGCTGACATCTTCGCTTGGTTTCTAGCTGGCAATGGATGTTATGATGGCCGGAATTTCCCCCACATAAAAAAAAATCATTTTACGCAAGGGACAGCAGCAACATCCACGATGGCAATATTGTTTCGTTCCGCTCACCCTCTGACAGTACTGTTTTTCTGAAAGTAGTTATCCATATATTCGAGTATATGTGTCTCAAAATGTTAGTAATTTGATAGGCACAGCCTTGGCATCTTCTTTCTTTTCCGTCTCTGCAAGCCTGCCACTGCAACATTGGAAGAATATGAACAGTGGACATCTCATGGCGAGGACAGTACCACGAACATGAAAGGTAACTGTGCGCGTCATGACTGCCAATGGCATACTTGTCCTCGAGTTCTGCACTCGGAGGCTTCATCCGATTGTTGCCTGCTGAATCCAATCCTGACCTTGTAACGCTGTTACCTTTCCCGCTGTTCCGAAGTGTCGTGCGTGAAATCCGGGACGCCAGCCGATGCTGGTCCGATGGTAGCGATAAATTTGCCGTTGGCGGCGAGAGGAGACCTCATGCACATGGCTGCCGTATTCGATAATTTGCGATTCAATCTCATTCCTCGACACACTGACACTAACTCGGATTGGCCCTGCCGTCGAGGAGAGTGGACGCCATTGTCAGTCGCCATCTTGCGACTGGACTTTGGGACGGAAAATTTGCCATTCGTGGACTCGGGAAGATTCTCCCGGACTTGTATGGTCCATTCAATGTAAGTATGTGTGCCATTATAGTCCCAGCATGTTGGATAAGCCCCATTGTATCACTCATGCCGA